>JAWPEI010000111.1:0-200000 GCA_035578085.1 Solanum pinnatisectum
AGGCAAATATTCATACGTAAAATTATGGGTTTTGAACAAGGGGGAGATAGTGCATCGAGGTATTAAGGTAGATCATGTACTAAGGTGGATGACCTTCAAGAGAGGATCATGGAGGAAGTTCATAACTCCAGATATTCTATCCATCGGGGTTCCATAAAGATGTATCGTGACTTGATAGAAGTCTATTGGTGGAGTAGTATGAGAAAGAATATTGCAGAGTTCGCTAAGTGCTCAAATTTCCAACAAGTCAAAATAGAGCACCAGAGACCCAGTGGTATGGCTTAAAATGTAGAACTTCCAGAGTGGAAGTGGGAGATGATCAATATGGACTTCATTACAGGTTGTAAGGCAATCGGACCGGGTCATACCAGATGGTCCAAGACCTTCTCGTCCCATTTAGGTACCGCTCCTGGCCCCATTCGTCCGATCATCTTCGGATGCGTGATGGGATACCGTGGAATCGTACCGTAACGGAATGGTATCATGATTTGATATTTTATTTCAAAGACTATCATCTTCCCAAGTAATTCTGTTTGCTTCGTCCATCTGCTTTATTTTTTTAATTATTAATATATTATATAGTGGCAAAGGTGTTTCTATGATTTAGAATGCCAATCACTAAATTTCATGAACATGATTGCAGTAATGCCTGTCCACTGGCTTTTAATGCGCTGTTGCTAAATAACACTATTTTTTCCTAGCTTACAACTTTCAGCGTTAATATTTAAATGTAAAATCCTCAAATCTTCATTCTTTATTTTAAACAAACTTTATAACATTTCCTTTATATTTTAACTATACTCAATTAACAACACATTTTCACTTTAATCTTTTCAAAGTTTCAAGTTTCAAGTTCTAAATTTCAATCATATTATTTTGTAATTGTGAAGATTTGAATTAATCATTTGGTGAATTCTCGAGGAGGAATCTTCTTCAAACTCAAGTTTCTCGACATCAATTTTTTCTAATTTTCGATTATAATCGTTGTAATCTTACACAAACTGTTTGGTGTGAACTTTGTTCGACTTCTCCAATCTTATATTTATTTTTGTATTAATTGATTTGTAGGCGGTTCTTATTATCAATATTTATTTGTTTTTGTTAAATTTCTCGTATTTTATAATTTATAATTTTATATCATGGAGTCTTCTAAAATAAGTGGAGGTAAAACATGTGTTATATAATAGTAAAAATTATGTTTTATGCAAAAATAATAAAGGTTCTAGTTCTTCTTAAATCTAAATTTCCTCTTGTTAGAATGAATAACGATGAATTTATGACTTACGTGAACGGAACTAGTTTTTCTCAGTCCCTATCCCATGGGAAATTAATTCGTATACTCCCATAATTCCAAGAGGTTTATGAAAGACATTATGGTAATTATCAAGAAAATGAAGAAGTAGAAATTGATGAAGTTAAGTAGATTTAAGTATGATATAACGACTAGTCCCAAACTTAATAGTATCAAGTTCCACCTCAAAGAGGACAATCCTCCTGGTTGAATCTAGTCATCCCCCTATTGTCTCCAACAAACTAGTGGGTAAGACCAAGGTGCACAACGAACTTTAAATCATCAAATGCAGGAAATTCTTGATATCTCGAATGATGAAAACTTTAGTATATGTAATATTTATAAAAACATTTTAAATATACACATGATGAGCGATGATCAACGGGATTAAAAACATTTGGTTAAAAAAATATATTAAAAGAGTGGTTTTGCATATTTATCTTCTCTTGGTGTTAATGCAAGATTCTAAAGGTTGGAGCATCGGTTAGAGTGGATTCAAATATGGTTCAAGGTGAATTCTCAAATACTTCGAACCCAAGTGGTCCCTTCTTCACACATCGAACCTATAATAAAGGATCGTGATCGTGGAAAATTTTGCTAAAATGGTTGTTGCTTCAAGTGGTCTAATTTTTTAGTTTTGGAGAACATCCGGTTTATTGCATATAGTTCAAAGGGGATACATAGCAATCCTAGTTTCTTGATGGTTTATCAAGAGTAAGCATGTAAAAGGAGATATTTTTGGAATTTCAAGAAAAACATTGTCAATATTTATGCGTGCCTATTTTTGAAATAATGAATTCGTAGTCAGTTATATTACTAATCGAGCATGTGGTCGTGAGTCCTAATGGTTATGGGATTATTTAACTATTATTGTGGCATTGATTGGATTATAATTGGAATTTGGCAAAAAAATTATCGGTTATAGAATTTGTCAATGTAAAAACCGATGTATATTGCTACTCATCGTATTGGATATTTTAGGTTTTTTCGGGCTTTTTGTGATAAATTCATCGTATTACATTTAGATATCGCTTACTAATTTAAATGCTATTAATATGCTAGAACCTATACTTTGTCCTATTAGTAAATATATTTTTCTTATGTTAGATGTGCTGCATGCATATATTAAATTTGGTTGTTAGTTACTATGTGAAATTATTTGAAAATAGTTGTGAAAAAGTTGATAATGCTTGTTTTTATTTTTAATATGCATGGTAGTAGTAGAATTAATCAATTTAAAGGGCTTTCTAATGAATGTAAATCTTCATTTAGAAAAGTTCCAAAGCAAGGTAAAAGCTAGATGGAATTCCTTTTATGATATGCTTCAAGTTGCTTACGCATATAGATAACCTATTACTATGCAATTTAATTCTCATAACGCTTTATCCTAATTTAAAACTTAATGATAGTGATCGGGAAGCATAGCAAATGAACTTAGAATATTTTTGAAATCATTTTATGATGCTACTTAAAAATTCCTCGATTGTATTATCCTACTATATCTGAAATTTTAATACATGTATGTGAGATTTCATCTCGCTTTGTCAATATATAAACAAATGAATTATTTACAAATGTTATTGAAGTTATGATTTCAAAATTTAAGAAATATTTTTTCCCATCTCAAATCTACTTAATCATGCATCTTTTCAAGCCTTAATATTGTAACGCAATCTTTCAGTTTCCGCCATTATACAAAAATCCAACAGTGAAATATTTTAAATAAAACTTTTTTGTAAGAGCTTGAATTTCCCAACCTAGTCCGTGATTTGGACGTAAATCGAGTCAGCAAAGTTCAGGGAAATATGGTAACAACTGGGTGATCTTAATTATGAATTTGATCACATGAATAGATAGTTAAGACGTTAACGAATAATCAGACTCGCATAACTTTACGAATTGAATTGGTAAGTAGAACTCAAACTAATCTTAGCTGAATGGGTAGTTTCTACGCGTCGTTGGTTGAGGTGTGTTGTGAAATGGGGTATTGAATTATTAAATTTGCTCACTATTCTGCAAGCCGCTATGGAAGGAAATTATACGCTGGCAAGCCGTCAGAGGGTCAAGGCCGCCATAGCAGATAGCGATTTAAATCATAAATAAACCTCAAAATCTTTTTATTCTACACTTTTCGACTTTGAGAGCTGTGAGACGACCCAGTGTTTTCTTGATGGTTTTTCACCATTCTTAAGGCTATAGGTAAGATTTTAACTCCGAATCCATTTTTTGATCCGTAGAATTTAATCGAATGTAATTATCGGCCGGGAGGTTTGATCTGGAAATTACGGTGGAAAAACGCTTAATCTTGGTATGGGGATCAAAGCTTTGATCTAGGGTTGATAAAATTATTGGTAATTTGGGTAATTAGTTATTGATTATTGATTCCTTTATTATATTAATTGTTTGTAGGCCAAGAACAAGCGGTACGAATCCAAAAAGGGAAGAATCAAGTTTCTTAGGGGATTAAAGCTTGTTTCAAGGTAGGTGATTGTTGTGATTTCATGATTGTGTTATATATGTTTGTTCTTGCTTCATTATAACGTGTGTATGTACGTGAATGTCGCACTATTGATCACACTAATTGTAAATGAGGATAAACGAATGATGACGCCATGAATCATGACTCGATTGTATGATTATGAGAATGTACGCCAGGATCGTGATTGTGGCTTGCTGAATGGATCTGTGTCGCGCTCCAACATACTAACTTGGATCGCTGCCGCCCAAGATAAACATCGATCGATATACACGCACCGATATGCTATCAGCTTGGGTTTAGGTTCCATTTAGAGAACTATTACTTGACATAATTGTATATCTTGACAATTGTAAAATTGTACGCTGTTTGTAAATGATATTGATATTGTATATGTTCGTGTACGCATGTTATTGTTATGTTGTAATGCTTTATGATGTTGCATTTAATGATAGCGTCGTGATTCTACCAAGATAATCGTGGTTGCGGTACCGATATCACTTGCTCTTTCTTTGTCGAGTACATGGCATCTTCCGCGACTATTGACAGACCTCACTTAGAAGATCAATGATCGTCAATTCGCGGCGAGTCGCTTTTTCCGTCACATGAAGTTCTCTTTTCTATCTAGTCCAAATTTCGAACTTAGACTAGTACTTTAGTTAGTCTTATGTTTAGTCTGGGGTTGTACCCTTCTTGTTTAGACTTATGGTCGAACTTTAGACGTTTTGTTACATTGACTTCGTGTTCTAGGCATTATTTCTACAATGTTAGTTTGGTTGTTAGACTTTGTTTACGGAAATTCTATCTTTCCTTAGCATTTAAACTGTTGTGATTCTAAATGCCTTAGCCGCTTGATTCTTTGGTTAGCTAATTAGTATTAATGGTTCTCCCATCGAGTGATGTCAATCACAACACTGTCCGCCGTGACAAAGTTTGTATTGAGCCTAGGTTGATTGTAGACCTCGAGTAGTTAAGCTCCAGCTTCCTAACGAGCCGCTTATAGAATAAAGGAGAGTTCAAAGAATGCCCAAGGGTCATTTTATTTCGTACCTAAGGTGAGAAAGTTAGTATCCAAAGGGTGCATTTATCACTTAGTTCGAGTTAATGACTCTAGTGTCAGACACCACCTATTCGGCTAGTTCTAGTAGGAGTGAATTTCAGAGGTCATTCCGTAAGATCTTCCCGAGTCGCCCGAGAGAAATAGATTTCAAAGATAGATATTCTTCCCGATACTCATCCTATCTTGCTTCTCCATATGTAATGGCACCATCAATGTTTAAAGAGTTAAAAGAGAAATTCAAGGCCTCCTTGATAAAGGCTTCATTAGACTAAGTGTCTTAACTCGGGGGTGCTCCAATTTTATTTGTGAAAAAGAAAGATAGCTCTCTTAGAATGTGTATAGATTAGCACTCGCTTAAAAGGTACTATCAAGAATAAGTATCCTCTTCGAGAATTGATGATATTTTCTATCAACTCTGTGGTGCCACTTGTTTTTCTAAGATAGACCTCGATCAAAGCATCATCGCTGAGAGTAAGAGAAGGTGATACCCCAAGATGTAATCTGTGACTCATATGGTCATTATTAGTTTCGGTCATGTCTTTTGGTTTGACTAATGCTCCCGTAGCTGCTCATGGACCTTATCAATACGTGTTTAAGCCTTATCTTGATTTGTTTGTTATCATGTTTATTGATGACATTTCGATTTATTTGAGAAATAAGGAAGATCACGCTAGCCATCTCGTATTAGTTTTTCAAACTCTCAAGGATAGAGAGTTGTATCCTAAATTTTCCAAGTGTGAATTTTTGCTTAAGTCCGTGGCATTCTGTGCCATGTTGTTTCAAGTGACGGATTCAAGTTGATACTCGTAAGATCGAGGCAAATGCGCACTGGCCTAGACTTACATCTCCAAGTGATATTAGAAGTTTTTGGGATTGGGTTATTATAAAAGGTTCGCCAAGGGTTTTCATCTATTGCATCCCGCTGAATAAATTGACTCAAAACAATTAAGTTTCATCGTCCAAGTTCAGGAGAAAAGCTTTTAGAATTGAAAACTAGGTTGACTCATCGCACTGATTGACCTTACCGTAATGTACTTAAGGTTTTGTTGTGTATTTTGACGTGTCCAAGGTTGACTGGTTGTGTGTTAATGCACGGCAAAGTTATAACTTATGCCTCGCATACCTTAAGATTCACAAGAGGAATTACCCAACCCATGATCTAGAGTTGGTCATTGTAGTGTTTGCTTTCAAAATATGGCGCCACAATCTTTATGGTGTTCATGTGGATGTATTCACCGATCACAAGAATCTTCGTGATGTATTCAATCGTAAAGAGCTTAATCTCGCATGTAAGAGGTGGTTGGAGTTACTCAAGGATTATGATACGAGTATTCTCTATCACCTAGGTAAGGCTAATGTCATGCTGCATGATTGAGCAGATTGTCTACGGGTAGTACTTCCCATGTTGAGAATGACAAGAAAGAGCTTAAATTCGATTCTTTTTCAATTTCTCTTTAGTTTTAGGTACTCAAAGATGAACACAAGAATCTAACTCAAAACAATTCTATAAATCAATGCAATAATCTCAAGAACTCCTCAATCTCAAATTTAAATCGTTAATGAAAACAAATTCAAGAACACATATCAAGAACATCAAACTTTCAACATTTTTATAACGAATGCACACTGAAATAAACATGTTTTATGCATGGGTGAACAAACCCAGCGCTATGTGAACTCACATACCTCGTAGGATTGAATCCTTGGCGAAATCCACAATCAAAATAGTAAGAACTTGACGAATCTTGAACTTTTCTTCTCCTTTCTCCTCTTTTCTCTTCTCTCAAAGCCCTAGCATAATTCTCAATTGTGTAAACTGAACTAACTCAGCTTAGACCCTAAATAACTTACTAAAAACGAAATAATTTAATTGGGTAATGAAAAGATCATAATACCCTCCTAAAAATCTGGTTTTGACTTCCCTTATCTAGACAACCCAAATTCAAATGGGCATATCTCCCTCATACAAACTCGAACTTGAGCAAACTCGGTGGCGTTGGAAAGATAATTCAAATATATTTCCTACGGTATCTTGTAGAACACCTAATTAATCCTGAGCTAGGAGTCATGGCCATTTAAAGTTGACCCAAAACTCAAACTTAACATAACTTAAACAAATTTCCATATTTTTCATTCTTTCCAAAAATGACTCTTTCTAATTCTAGCTCTTTCACTTAGCGAGGTGTTACATCAAGATAGAACACCAAAGGCCATGTGGTGTGGCTCAGAATATAGCTCTTCTAGAATGAAAGTGGGAGATGATTAATATGGATTTCATTAATAGTTTGACGCGATCTCACATGCAACATGATTCGATTTGGGTAATTGTAGATCGGATGACTAAATCAGCCCATTTCTTGTCAGTAAAGACTACCAATTTAGCAAAAGGGTATGTGATTTTATACATACGTGAGATAGTTTGACTTCGTGGAGTTCCTTTGTTCATCATTTTGGATAGAGGTGCGCAATTCACCGCCTCAGTTTTGGAAGTCATTTTAGAAAGGTTTGGGTTCAAAGGTAAACCTTAGTACTGTTTTTCATCCTCAGACGAGTGGTCAAGCAGTGCACTATTTAGACATTAGAGGGATTGAATTGAATGAGTACTCTAGTATTTTTTTTCACCTACTTAAGGTCTAAATAGTGTCAAAACATTATTTTACGTTCTTTAACACTTCAAAGACTTAGAGAAAGGATTCAAGAGGAGAAAAGCTAGGGTTTTCTATCATTTTTCAAATTTCATCAATTTCACCAATAATGTTTTTTCTTACCATGTATGTAAGGCTATCATAGTGATGAACTGAGTTTGTCCTCACGCCCTACATCTACTTTCTATTAGTAAAGAATAATCTAGGGTTACATCCTTCGTTTTGAAAATTCTTGAGATGAGTTTGTCGTTGTATTATGAGTTGCTATTCCTAAATTTTGAATTGTTATATATTAAGTATTGAGACTTTTGAGGTGAATATTCATGCCTATTTTTCAGCATGTACCCTATTATTTGAAGTATTCACTGAGTTATTGATGAGAATCTTTTAACCGAATAATTATCTTAAATTGATTTTCTCATAAGGTAAAAAGAGTTTTGAGGAAAGTTAAAAGAGGCTCTTTGAGTAAAGTAAGGGAATTATTGACTCAAATTTATCATTTTACAAAGGAGAAAAGAGAAACTTTGATTTCTAAATAAGTAATAAGTTCAAAGTTGACTTAGAGTAATTGCCTCATTTAAGCGGATAGTTGAGCAATTATCTCAAACCATAGAAAGAGTAATGTTTTTTATACATTAGTAATAGGTAAATATTATTGGGAGTAGTATTGAGCACCGATATGAGGAAGAGTTCGCATAACTCACATCCCCATAAACCATATTTTGCCAACATGGGTACATGATCATACTTTCTAGACGAATCCTCAGAGCCTTGAGCATAGCTTAGTGGATCCACTTAGTTGAGGTGTTCTATATCCCGCACAATATAGGATAGTCCCGCAACATGGACAAGATGTTGTATCATCACTTAGCTCATAGTGATGGTTGTCGTTAGAGAATCTCCCAATAGAGTTAAAGTGTATTTTTATATATCACTTATTATGTTAAAGTTTAGAGAATGAGAAAGTATTTTTGTAAAGTTTTAATGATTTCACTTCCTTATTTTTTTACATTCAATGAGTATATATCTACATCTATTGCAACCTTTTCATTCACTTGTTTGCTATTGCTTATATCACATACTGCACATTTAATGTATCGATAGTTATTCGACATGCATCCGTTATAATGCAGATACACGTGTTCAAGATCATCAACAAGCATTTCGCTGAGATCACTTTGCGCAGATAACTTTGGTGAGCCTCCTGCTTTCCAGAGGATTTCACAATTTACTTCCATGTTATTTTTGATTTGTCATGGTCTTGTCCGACGTATCCTAGTATTAAAGGCTTTATAGATAGTTAGCTTTGATGAGTCTCTCAATATTTCCTTTGTTTGAGATGTTTTGAGATTCTTTTGCAAAGTATTATTATTATTGCACTTAAGTACTTTCTGACATTTATGTTAAGTATTTACTTGAGTTTGAATGTTATAAATTCTATTTCTAAAGCTTCTTTATTCTTGAGTAATTCTTCCGCTAAATAATCAGTCAGGCCAAGGGTTCACTTAGGGATCAGAAATAGTTCTCGAGTGCCGGTCATGACCAGGATATAGGCTCAGGGTGTGACAAGTACTCTAATCAGATTCTGAAATTGGTGCTCACGGAGCTACCGGCTCGAGGAGAAATAGCGATGAGAGGTACCTTGGTTTGTTTTTCGCCGAGTAAAGCTCGTTAATGACCTATAATAACAAACAAAATATCGAAAGGGGGGAAGGTGAAGGGACTGACTGTGGTTTTGTGATGGGTTTCTGGTATGGTTTAGTGATTGATTTGGAGGGTGGCTCAAGAACTGATTGGGCTAGCTTCTTCTCCAGACAGTAGTGGTTGTTTTACCGGTGATAGGGAAGGGAAATGTGAACAGTGGTGGTTAGGGGTTGTTTCCGGTGATGTTCAAAGTGTTGTTTGACAAGGAAGAGTGTCACGACGAGCCTACACCGACGTGGCCGCACTAGAGAACCATCATTGGTCCCCAAGTGAACCATCATCCCGGGCCGACTTTGCCGAAGACTAACTCAAGCATACAAAGCTTAAAAACTAAATAAATATTCATGAAACATAAATAGAAATCTTTAACTCAAAAGAAAACTCCGAATAAAATAAATTAATCAACTCGCCATAAAATAGGCAACTTAAGTCTTTAAAACATTTAATAAAATAAATGATACAGACTTCTCAACTATACTGACTATCTATGAAGCCTCTAATCGATAAAGATGAAAGTCGAGCTCATATGTTTTAAAAATAACTTCTTTCTTTGGTTTGAGATAATTACTCAAAACTTAGCTTAAAAGCTCTTGGAATTAGTGTTCCTTTTCTTGCTCAAAACTCTTTTGGAAATCTCATTTCTCTCATCTTAAATGTGAAAACATTTACTCTTGGTAATACTTAGTTCCCATATATCATTTTAAAGAAAATGAACTTTACTCTTACTTTTTACTCAACTTCAAAGCTTAAGTCTTAAAACAAAGTTAAAACATTTGTAAAAGACTTCTTAAAATATGGTTCATGTCGAATTATGGACATGAACGACTCAATGCAAGGTTTTTAATAACCATAGATAGAACTCAATACTTGGAACTCAAGAACTTCATTGATACTACTCACTTTAAGAATGCTCAACTCAAAGGGTTCATGCGGAATTATGAGCATGAACTACTCAACTCAAGGACTTAAAGATACTTCTCATCTCAAGATTGATCGACTTATAATGTTCATGCGGAATTATGGGCATGACAACTCAACTCATGGACTTCATGGGTAATAGGTAATAGTCTCATGATTAGGATTATTATATCAGAAGGGTTAGGAACTCGATACTCAAGACTTAGAACTTGAAGATACTACTCCTTTCAAAGATACTAAACTGATGGAGTTCATGCGGAAGTATGTGCATGAACGACTCGACTCGAGGGTCTACATAATAATATGGAATCGTGTAAATGACTATTGTCAATCTCATACTTACTTCCTCAAAACTTAACTCAAATCAATGATGGATCTCAAAGGATTCACAATTGAACTCAAAGGCTTTCTTGAACTCTACTCTTAACTCTCTCTTGAATGTGAATTATGAATTCAAGAGCTATGGTTCATGATATGAAGGATCTCGTGATGAAAAAGTAGACTCATGAATACATTCTCCTCACTCTCATGCTCACTTACTCGAGTCTTGAAACAAGTTACTAGAAGTTGTAGAAGACTCCATAAAATGACTCAAAGGGACTTTCTTAAAATGTTCGAAAGAACTCTCAAAACTTAACTCTTAACTCTACCTTGAATTTGAATTATGAATTCAAGGTTATGATCATAGTCGGAATGATTTTAGGTGTTTATAAGTAGCTTAGAGTAGTTAGAATCGAAAAAGAGTGAAGGTACCCTTCGAAAGAACTCAAACGGAGCAACCGATTGCAAACTGGACGGCAAAGTGACCCTAGGGCTATGGGTGGTACGGAGCGCCAGCACCTAAGATTCAGAACCTACTTTGGGGTGCTCTAGCTGGTGCGACACGCCAGTCCCCAACCCAAAAAATGCGATGAATTTCTTTGCTCGTTTTTCTCACCCTAACTTGCCTAAAATCGAACGGTTTCTTCCCTAATCACTTAGAATCAATTACTTAACATAAGTACACTCTAATCTACTCAATATAGCCCTTAAAACACACACTTTGATCTCAATAAATCATCAAAAACCCAACACAACAAGATTTAGAAAGAACTTCAAGAACACCTATCAAGAACTTAAATCCTTCAACTTTTTGAGAATGAAACTTCACTGAAAATAATATGCTTGGCATGTGGGTGAACAAACCCATCACTATGGAAGATTACATACCTCTTAGGGATCAAACCCATGGCGACAATCCGCAACAACTCTCAAGAACGTCGACGAACGCCTTCATCTTTTCCTCTTTTCTCCTCTTCTCTCTTCTTTTCTCTTCTTGAACTCTCAACTGAAACCCTATGCTTAAACTAGGATTATAAAACTGAACCTAATCAGATTAGACCCCTAAAATATTACTAAAAATGAATTAAATCTGATTTGGTAAGGAAAAGACTAAAATACCCCTTATTATTTTCGGCTAACTTTTCTTAACTGGACAGCCTAACTTCAAAAGGCCATATCTCACTCATCCGACCTTGAAACGTAGCGAACTCGGTGGTGTTGGAAAGATAATTAAAATATATTTCCTACAGTAACTGGTATCACACCTAACTCATCTTGAGCTAGAAGTTATGGTCATTTTATGTCGACCCAAAACTCATACTTAAGCATAACTTGCAAATTTTCAGATTTTGGTATTTCCAATTTAATTCTTTTTCGAAATCAAGGTGCTACATCTAGTGAACTTAACACATAATAAATTTTAATTCCTTGGTAAAATTGTACTCACAACGAAGGATGGTTCAAGTCTTAGCTCAAAAAAATTTTGGGTGTTACAATATCTCCTCGGGATCATTCGCCCTCGAATGACGATTGGAGGTATGGAATGGGGTTACTCTTACTAAGGTCGAGGCTAATGGTATACTCTTACTATATTCAAGCTTAGTACTCTAACAAATCCATGGACTTCTACTAACTAACACCTTCAAACCAACTAAGGGCCTCATTTAAATATTTCTCATAGTAAAACCTCATCTTCTTCTTCCTCCTCATTAATAACCTTAGATGCACTATCACCCCCATCATTATCACGATAGATCATTAACCTTCTCTTTCTAACATCACTATATTACTAAAAGGACCTCTGAAAAGATATCTCCCATAACCTTAGGAACTCATTACTATCTTACTCTCAAACACTTGACTTGATTCGCATCTTATCATCTCCCCTTAGGTCTAAAGTCGACACTTGAAAGCTATGGACCTATTCCATAATCTCTAACCGATCTACATCCTCTTTACTTTAACACTAAAGGAAACCTTATCTCATGACTACCAAACTCTCCATAAGCAGGTACTAAGACCACTTTTAAGGTGTTTCTCTTAACCTATTTTGATTACATACCCTCTCGATACACCTCTTAATGCTCTTGTTACTCTTGTGACTTAGCCATACTTCACTACCCTTATCTAAAGGTTGTGGTCTCCTACTTGTACTACTCACATTCATTGCAGCAACCATCTCAATTCCTCACCTACTCTATGTCAAGTATTCCAGATCAAATCTAAAGACTAACATCATCACCCTCATATTGCCATTATTTTAACCACGATGCTCATCTCAAATTCAAGCTTAATGTTCATTACTAACCCGAATATCAATACGATTGCATGCCTACTATATTATACCTCATTACTTGATCATTCTATAACCTTATGAACATCATGACCTCTCAAACAAATCATAGGCCTAGCTTAGATCTATCACTTCATAAATACTCTGCTCTCTTATTCAACACATGAATTTAGTCTCCTGTAATACGATGGCACATCGACATCAACTCTATTTTGTTTAAAAAGCATATACTCTATCTCATCTTGACTAGCAACTCTTACTTACCCATAAGGGAAAACTTCTCAATAACTTATTGGGTTCATGACTATAGTAATATAGCTCTTCAAAACATTATCTCCTTTTCTTAAATCACTAACCCTCTGCATACTTTCCTCTAACTTTGGCTCTTTTACTACTATTGCTCATGATCTCGTAACTCATGCTACCTTTTAGGATGAGAATACTACCCAAGCTCTAAACAAACTTTCTCATGAGGATCTTAGCTGAAACAGGACTTAAAGGAGAGAGTACAACTCACTTTTAGCTCAAACGCATGATTCATATGAATATAAAGGCATTACTCTGACACTCAACACTTAGCTCACTCATGGGCTTCTCTCAAGACCCTCTAGTGTCTCATGACTTTCTCAAGATTTTGCTAAGAACAACTCATCGACTATGGACTGACTTTTCTGTTCAACCACCTCTAGTATGATGGGTAGTCGAACGATCAACTGAGAAATGCACAAGTAAGAATAAAATCTCTATGAGATAGCTCTATTGCACGATTTAGAGTATGAAAGAAAGGAAACTTTTCTTAAATGTTTGTAGTCCCTCATTTATAGAAGTGGGGCCCTCACAAGAATAAACAAGACCCTACCGACATAACTTCATAGACACCCTAGGACACCTGAACTCTGTACTCTGATACCAAGTTTGTCATGACTCGAGCCTACACTCGGATACATGGCCGGTACTCGAGAACCGTTGTTGGTCCCCAAGAAAACCCTCATCCTGGTTGACTTCAAGCGGAAGACTAACTCAAGCATACAAAGCTTAAAAATTGAATAAATATTCATGAAACTTAAATAGAAAGCTTTAACTCAAAAAAAAAACTCCGACTAAAATAAATTATTCAATTCACTATAAAATAGGCAACTTAAGTCTTTAAAACATTTAATAAAATAAATAATACAGACTTCTCAACTATACTGACTATCTATGAAGCCTCTAACTGATAAAGATGGAAGTTGGGACAAGACCCACGACATCCTGACTAAACTGAAAAGTAAATGAAATCCTCTGAAAACAAGGTGGCTCACCATAGCTAACTCAAACTCCCGGATGTATCAACAAATCTCCTATTGATGATCCTGAATAGTTGTGTCTACATCATGAGAAGATGTAGGCTAAATGGCTCAGTACGTGGAATGTACAAGTATGTAAGGGGAATTCTAAAACATATCCATAAGCTTGAATCTTGATATAAAAAAAAAAAAAAGCATACTTATCTTTTCTCAACTCACTCAACCCAAGAATAAGATACTCAACTCAAAGATTAGAAACTCGACTTCAAAGATATGACACTTGACTCAAAGATTGGATACTCAACTTCAATGATATGATACTCGACTTGAAATACTCAACTCTGGATACTCAACTCATGAATACGCAACTGAACTTATTTCATTATAAAGAAGTTTAAAACAAGTGCAATTTAAAGAAAAGGAAAACTGTTTAAAACATGATGTCAACTCATAATCATAAATTCATAAAAGACATACCATGTTTCCTCTCAAAGTCTACTTGTGCATTGCATGAATGAAGTCACATACCCCCATTCATACTAAGCAAAACCCCTTGAGAAACCATGCAATTACTGTTGGAAGAGTTTCTCGAACTGACAACCACTACTATGAGCCTAAGTGGTGATACAGCGTCTTGCCCACACTGCCAAAACTGTCCCATACTTTGCCATCGTATAGAACACTTAACTTAGTGGATCCACTAGCTTAACTTAAGTGATCATCTAAAAAGCATGACCCTTTAATACCCATAATGACTACATGTTTTATGGAGACTTGAGTTAATATGAACTCCCATCCCCATATCGATGTTCAATACTACTTCCAAAAACATACTTAGCTCATATGTTTTAAAAACAACTTCTTTCTTTGGTTTGAGATAATTACTCAAAACTTATCTTAAAAGCTCTTGGAATTGGTGTTCCCTTTTTATGCTCAAAACACTTTTGGAAATCTCAATTTCCTCTCATCTTAAATGTGAAAACATTTACTCTTGAGAACACTTAGTTCCCACATATATTTTAAAGAAAATAAACTTTACTCTTACACTTTACTCAACTTCAAAGCTTAATTTTTAAAACAAAGTTAAAACATTTGTAAAAGACTTCTTAAGATATGGTTTATGCTGAATTATGGACGTGAACGACTCAATGCAAGGTTTTCAATAACCATAGATAAAACTCAATACTTGGAACTCAAGAACTTCAATGATACTACTCACTTCAAGAATGCTCAACTCAGAGGGTTCATGTGGAATTATGAGCATGAACTATTCAACTCAAGGACTCAAAGATACTTCTCATCTCAACATTGATCGACTTATAATGTTCATGCGGAATTATGGGCATGAACAACTCAACTCATGGACTTCATGGGTAATAGGTAATAGTCCCATGATTAGGATTATAATCTCGGAAGGGTTAGAAACTCGATACTCAAGACTTAGAACTTGAATATATTACTCCTTTCAAAGATACTAAACTGATGGAGTTCATGCGGAAGTTATGGGCATGAACGACTCGACTCGAGGGTCTACATAATAATATGGAACTCGTGTAAACAACTCTTCTCAATCTTATACTTACTTCCTCAAAAATTAACTCAAATCGATGATGGATCTCAAAGGATTCACAATTGAACTCAAAGGCTTTCTTGTACTCTACTCTTAACTCTCTCTTGAATGTGAATTATGAATTCAAGAGTTATGGTTCATGATATGAAGGATCTCGTGATGAAAAAGTAGACTCATGAATACATTCTCATCACTCTCATGCTCACTTACTCAAGTCTTGAAACAAGTTACTAGTAGTTGTAGAAGACTCCACAAAATGACTCAAAGGGACTTTCTTAAAATGTTCGAAAGAACTCTCAAAACTTAACTCTTAACTCTACCTTGAATTTAAATTATGAATTTAATGTTATGATCATGTTTGGAATGATTTTAGGTGTTTATAAGTAGCTTAGAGTAGTTAGAATCGAAAAAGAGTGAAGGTACCCTTCGAAAGAACTCAAACGAAGCAACCGATTGCAAACTGGACGGGGCAGGCAACCTATGGGTGGTGCGGAGCACCAGCACCTAAGATTCAAAGCCTACTTTGGGGCTCTCTGGCTGGTGTGACACACCAGTCCCCAACCCAGAAAATGCGACGAATTTCTTTGCTCGTTTTTCTCACCCTAACTCGCCTAGAATCGAACGGTTTCCTCCCCAATCACTTAGAATCAATTGCTTAACATAAGTACACTCTAATATACTCAATACAGCCCTTAAAACACACACTCTGATCTCAATAAATCTTCAAAAACCCAACACAACAAGATTTAGAAAGAACTTCAAGAACACCTATCAAGAACTTAAATCCTTCAACTTTTTGAGAATGAAACTTCACTGAAAATAATATGTTTGGCGTGTGGGTGAACAAACCCAGCACTATGGAAGATTACATACCTCTTAGGGATCAAACCCATTGTGACAATCCGCAACAACTCTCAAAAACGTCGACGAACGCCTTCATCTTTTCCTCTTTTCTCCTCTTCTCTCTTCTTTTCTCTTCTTGAACTCTCAACTGAAACCCCAGGCGTAAACTAGGATTATAAAACTGAACCTAATCAGATTATACCCCTAAAATATTACTAAAAATGAATTAAATCTGATTTGGTAAGGAAAAGACTAAAATACCCCTTACTATTTTCGGATAACTTTCCTTAACTGGACAGCCTAACTTCAAAAGGTCATATCTCACTCATCCGACCTCGAAACTTAGAAAACTCAGCGGCGTTGGAAAGATAATTCAAAGATCTTTCCTACGGTATCTGTTATCACACCTAACTCATCTTGAGCTTGAAGTTATGGTCGCTTTAAGTCGACCCAAAACTCATACTTAAGCATAACTTGCAAAATTTCAGATTTTGCTATTTCCAATGTAATTCTTTTTCGAACTCAAGGTGCTACATCTAGTGAACTTAACACTTAAGAAATTTTAATTCTTCGGTAAAATCCTACTCACAACGAAGGATGGTTCAAGTCTTAGCTCAAAATTTTTCTGGGGTGTTGCAAAGAGAGACCATGGATGGATCAGATTGTTGTTGCTAGAGAAGATAAAGGAAGAGGAGAACAATGGATTTTTAAGTTGCCGAAGCTTCACCGGATTTTTGGGTGGTGATGGCTGAAAAAGGGAAGGCTATATTTAGGAATAGAGGAGATATTTTTAGGTTTTTACCCTATTTGGAAATTTGTCCCTCAAATTCTAAAAATTATTTTACCATCCCCTTCCTTTGGACCAAGCAAGAACTTAAATAGGAAATTTAAAAATCACATTTGTACAACTTCATGGGTTCAAATTGTTTGCTCAAAACCAATGACTCATAAAATTTTTGTGGGTGCAATTCTTATCTGTTTCAAATGTATTTCTAGGTTGTGCTAACAAATACTTAAATAAATATGAACAAATGTGATGGATGTAACCAATGGCATATAAAAAATTCAATTTTAAAAAAATTATGCTTTACTCAAACTGAGACAATAGTCAGAACATATTCAACTGACTATGACAAAAATAATGTAATAAAAATAAACTAATAAAAATCCTAACATTTGCAAAAATAAGGATAATTATCCATAAATTGCATTAAAATTACAAAACGTGTATTTTTGACGATTTAATGAATAAAATACTTAAAAGTATTTACTTTGAAATATATCAAGCCTAAATTTGGTGTCAACGGCGATATGAAACTACAAGTAAGTACACTATGGTTATGTATTGATTATGCACTTACTATTTCCTTGTTGAGTACAGAGCATATTCAGGGGGCTATTTCGAGACCTCGGTTGAGAGTTGCTTGACCATTCTAGTCCAAGGGTGAGCTACTCTTCTAGGCTACCATGAATTCATCTCTGTTTCGCTGTCCATATTTTCAGTCACAGATGCTTTAGACTATTAGATTTATGCTTTATAGTTTTCAGGGTTGCATCCCCGTTCTAGACTATTTATATTTTTGTGCTATAACTTTTAGATTCTAGGGGGTTTTAATTCCGCAATTGTTTTGGATAATTGATTAAGGTTATAGAAAATCCAATACTTTTTTTTCACTGCTTCCAAGTGATTATATAATGACTTGATTCTTAAATTGTTTGATGGGTTAAGTTTGAGTTAGTATTTAGTTCTCCCACCGGAGGTTAGTGTGGATGTCACTCACGATGGTCTGGATCGTGATAGTTGGTATCCCAAATTAGTTGACCATAGATCAACCACATCTGTATTGTATCCAGGTATTATCTGCTCCCATAATCGACACATCTAATGACGACTCCTTCTCAACGTGACCAACACTTATATTATCGCGAGAAATGATATGGAAGTATACTATTTTTAGGGGTGAAAAAGTTACCCATAAATTACAGGTAATTCTTATAACCCGTTCAAGTTTGGGTGAGTCGTTACCTTATTTCAGTCTATTTAAAGTTAGGCTAATATGTAACCCAAGTAACTTTTGGGAGGATCATTATTAACTCAACTCATTTTGAGCTTACTACCAAATAAAACTCATTTTGAGCCCGCCAAATTTAGTTCGACCCACTCATTTGACACTCCTTGTATTTTCTTCTATTTCCCCCTCCTCCCATAGTGTAACATAAGAATTTTAAAAATGAAACTATATAGTTTCTAGATAATGAAATATGCAATTTTCACTAGAGAAAATAATTGTCTCTAGAAAGAGCCTTTAGACTGTATTGGATCACACTGATTCATTAGGAAAATTTGTTATTCCTAGAAACTGAACATTTTGTGCCACTTGGATATGTAGGTTCTGTCACTTAGATACGTAGGTTCAAGGTAAACATATATACGAGATTATGAGTGTGTTTGATAAAACAAAAAATATTTTCTTGAAAAAATAAGTTAGGTAGTCAAAAAGTTCTTTTTATGAAAACGTTTCCACCAAAAGGAGAAAACTAAACTTATTTCACATTAAGGCAAAAGTTAATTTCTTTTGCAATTTTCTCAATTGTTAACTTAATACGACTGTATGAAGAAACATTTGGACTATGTAAACATATCAATCTTCTTCTAAATACTAAAAAAAATCATCATACATTGTCTGATCTGCTAAGGAGTCATTTGGTTTGGAATAAGGATATGAATTATAATCTTATTAGACACCAAAATTAGGTGGCATATAATCTCATATCCTATATAAATATATAATACAAAGATTTTAATTCCAAGGTTATATTAATTTTATAGCTAATATCAACAACAAAATAAGGGATATATGTGATGCCAAATTTTATGTAGGTAAGCAAATACCCTAATGATTGTTTTATCAATCTTAAATTATTTCTTTTCTTATTAATAATTTTCATCCTCCAAACAAGTACATATCAAAAAATATTAGTTTGTCTGAAAATTTATATTATTCCAAAAAATATATGTCAATTTCTAGAAAATAGCATTCATCATATCAAACACATATATCGAATAAATAAAACTGATAGAAGCATTAACAAGATAATCGTAATAAACTTCACAAAACTCTAAGATTCTTGAAGTGATAATTATATCATTAAAATCCATATATGCATCACAATTTTTCTTCATTTTAATCACTTCATTCAATACTATCCACATATAATTTATTGTTGAAAATTAGTGTTTGTTGCTCTCAGTGATATGCTACTTGTTACAACAAGGAAAATGAAAGGATGGTATAAAAGTTATAACTACATCGATAATATATATTACTTAAACTTGCATATGTGATCACGTGAAGAAAAAAATGAAATGTAAAATTATAATAAAAAAGCCACAAAAAACTTACCTGAAAGCTAATCTAAGTACAATAATAAAAAATGTATCCCATAAAACTTAAGGATATACACCAAATATTGTACTACATTGAGATGCAAGTTAATTAGTTCCACAAATAGTCGATCTCATAGATAATATGTATTATTAGTGAACCAAAATATTATGTAATGAAAGGATAATTGGCTTCGATACCAAACAAAATAATAATCTCAAGTCAAGAAATTAAAGCAAGTATGTAAGATAATGATGACCATTAGTTTCAAACGGTAAAAAAACAAACAAACAAGCAATTTATGTCATACAAAACAAAAATAGTCCAAAAACATGAAAGATGAAATTTCCACTTGAGAAAATAACTTTATCACTACAAAGATTCCTTATGAGAATTTTCACTAAAAGTCTTGATAGTATTTGATGATTTGTCAGGATAATTTGATGTTCTTGAAAACCCAACATTGAATGTTGCTGCCACCTACATATGTAGGTTTAAGATAAAATATAGAGGATATTATTGGTGTGACCAAAAATAGTTTCTTTAAAACTAAGTCCGTATTGAGTTATCAAAAATATATTTATATAAAAAAATCTACCAAAAAGTGAAAAGTGACTTTATATATATATATATATATATATATATATATACTAAAAAATTTCATCTAAATGTTATTTAATTTTCTAAGGAAACATTTGATTCTGAACAAGGATATTAGATATTATAATCTCAATCAAATATCGAAATAATTGAATTGATTCTGTTTATCAAAATGGAAATGAAATATAAAAAATTGATTTAA
The DNA here is from genome assembly GCA_035578085.1 of Solanum pinnatisectum. Classification (NCBI taxonomy): domain Eukaryota; kingdom Viridiplantae; phylum Streptophyta; class Magnoliopsida; order Solanales; family Solanaceae; genus Solanum; species Solanum pinnatisectum. The sequence continues at coordinate 20,596 of JAWPEI010000111.1, forward strand.
CTTATTAGTGAGTTTAGCTAATATCAATAATCAAACACGAAATAAACGTAACATCAAATTAGATGAAAGCACTAACCTGATCATTAGAGTAAACTTGATCAAACTCTATACCTTGTTCATTAGGTATTAGAACTTGAAGGTCCATGATTCTGGAAGAGATAATTCATATTATTGAAATCAAAATACACATTACAATTTTTCTTCTTATTTGAATCACTTCCTTCAATATAATTCACATATGATGCCCCAATAATACTGCTTGGATTAGACATGTTTGGTTCACCAATATATTGCTGGAAATTTGTATTTGCTACTCCCAATTCATTAAAAGTCGCACTTCCAACATAAGTATCATAAACCTTGTCTGCATTTACATTCAAGTTATACATATTAATTGTCGCATTTCTGATTTTTGTACCAAATGTCCCCCTGAATATGTTGCTACATGGGCCACATTGAGATCCAAACTAAAATCACTTATATTATGATGATTCTCACTATCAAACTCCAGGGCTGGACTATAATTAGTGTTTTCAATAATTGGATCTTGTAGTCCTTGTGAACCCAACATTTCAAATAATGGTCCATGTTGTTGTTGTAGCCCATCACCAGCATAATTTTGGGCCCAAAAAAATGAGTTATTGAATTGATCATTAATGTCGAGGTAGCTGCTGAACCTGAAGTTGTGGGCAAAGTTGTTGTTGAATTGAACTCTCTCCTCTAGCAAAACTTTTGTTTGTATTGAGAGTTGAAATTGGAAAATTTGTTCCTCTTTTGGTTTGAGACATTATTCCATATTTTTGAAAGGTACTTTTTTTCTTAGAATCATTTGAGGATCCTTGACTTGATGGCTGATGAATATGTTTTCTCTCTTCTGGAGCTCTCCAATCATTGCAACGACATTTCTGAAAGGTTATAAGAAAGAAAAAAAATAAAAAGAGAATTAGACCATATATATTTGTCATTTGAACTCATTGTTTTTTTAGCTACTTTTGAAACAATGGAAGTCATTTTCAATATTTAGTAGTTTGGTAATTGGTGAAGAACAAAAATCTTTTGAAACACTATAAAATAAGTATTGATAATAATATTATTCCATTGATCTAGAAAATAATAGAACATAGCAATGAATAATTAGTTTCTATCATTAAACATGTAATAAATGACAAAAGTCAAATAAAATCAGATTTCTTTTATTCTACTTTGATATAAAATTAAAATTAAGATAGTTACAAGAAAAATAACTTTCCATAGAAGTGTTAGATGATAAAAATATTTTACAAGAAAAATATTTTCTAGTAGACAAATACAAGAAAAATAAATTTATAAAATGTTTTTGGCAAAATAACTTTCTCCATACCAAACCGCACTCAAATAAATTATAATTTATCACCTAATGTATTTTAAAGATATACCTGTATATGACTAGCAACTTGCATCCGGGTAAGATCAGGCACATCATGTATCATCACCTCAAGAATCTCCTTAGGGTAACATCCTACATGTTCCATAAGAATGTAAATTGAATTCAATAACTATAATATTCTTAGATCAATCTGAGGTACATGTAAATACAATAATTAATAAGCTTAATCTCAAACAAATTGACGTTAACTATAAGTGTAAATTCTCATTTTTCATATGGTTCCATATAAATAAATTGCCAATAAATTAATTAATAGTGAAGTTTACTTACTTCCTTCACCAAGTTCTTGTACAACTTTCATGAATTTGGCATGAAGATCATTTGTCCATTCTCTGCAATCCTTTTGCATAACAACCTTATTAATAGCACTGCTTTGGATTTTTCCTTCATTAGTCTCTTTCGTGTTTTTTATTCCTCTCTTTCTCTTCAACTTAAATTTTTCATTTGATATGACATCATTTTCAACTTCATCAATATTATCTTTCTGTTCCTCGGCATTAGCAACAATTTTCTTCTCTCTGGGTTGTTCTTCATTTTCTCCAACAACATTAATTTCATCAGTATCATCAACATTCTTATGATCTCTATTTCTTTCTGATTCTTTTGTTAATTTCTCTCTTTGTTTTTTCTCCCTCAATACAAGTTGCCACAAGTATTTCATAGTTTCTACATTAAATGGCTTTTGAAGGTAAAGATGAGCTCCCTTGTCCAAAATCTTCTTTGCTATGAGCTAATTTTGTTCATCGATATAATCGCATAATTATTTTGAAAAGCTATCAATAAGAATTGAATTATAGTACACATTATGTGAATATTTAATTTCACGCATATACACTAATTTTATTCATTATAACAATAATATTAAAAACAATCGTATATCATATAATAAAAGAATCAAAATTAGTGATCAGTAATTTATGTGGCTAAACATCACAATTATTTGTTAATCCTATTTAATAAAGGATAGTAAAAATTTATTTAACCATGAACTAATTTATGATAGATTAATGGTGCATTTTAATCTAAATTCTTATTGTGTAGTAATTAAAATAATTAACTTTACTCACAATAGATGTCATAAGTGAAAGAGCTCAATAAAACACATACCGACTGAAATCACATCCAATGCCATAGCTTGAGTTAAGAGATTAAAGGAAATCATGTTGGTTGGATGGATATTGATTATCATCACATCAATTTTTTGCTTTCCTTTGGAGAGCATTGACATTGTCGCTGGTTGTATCAACCGCCATGACTGCATCAACGCTCTGAAAGTAAGTGAAGGAAATGGTACACAAAATTATCATGAGGGCTTATTTATTTTTCATATACAAACTCAATTATAAATTTTATGATTATACTGTTATGCTCTAATTTATACAATTGAGCATATTAATCAGCTTACATATGTTATAATCAATGTATGCAATCATACACATGTTTACATAACAAAGTTACAATATTATTTAGGATATATATATATATATATATAAATATATATATATATATATATATATATATATATATATATATATATAGAGAGAGAGAGAGAGAGAGAGAGAGAGAGTAAAGAAGATCTTATAGAAATATATTATTAATGAATAGATTTCAATTTATTCAAATAACTTATTAGACACAATACTACAAAAATAATTATTGACGCTCATATATATTAGGATAAAAATTTTGATCTTATTCCATGAATAGGTTTAGAATATTTAGCAAATAATAAACTAAATATCTATAAACTCTAATATTTTCATGCACTATCTATTGTCCTTACAATAATGCTTAAGTTTTGACATCGATAAGATACTAATCTAATTGAATATTAAGATATTAATAAAAAGTTATATGGAATTCGTGTGTTATTGCATATCTATTATATTAGTATATTAATATTTAGATGAATTCAAGAATTTTAGTTAGATATTATAGAACAACAAAACATACCTAATGAAATCCCACAAGTGGGGTCCTGAGAGGTCGAGTGCACACAATCTTACCACTATCTCATAGAGGTAGAGAGATTTCTCAAAGACCCTTGTCTCAAATGTATCAATATATGGAAAGAAAAACAATGAAAAACCACAACAACTAAAAAGAGAAGTAGTATAAAACCTATAAGAAAGAATATGATCAAAAATAAAATAGTGTAGTAGCCAAAACCTAGTAAATACTATAGATATCGAAATTAGAATTATAAGAACACTTAGCCGCATTTAAACGAAAAAATGATAATTTGACAAAAGAGTCATAAATTGATATAGAATACTAAGCCACAATAAACAAAATACACTTTCTAAAAAGAGGTATTACTTATTACTCCTCCGCTTCAATTTATTTATTTTCTTTTCTCTTGGCATGGAGTTTAATATGTTAAAGAATACTTTTGAATCTCTTGGTCTTAAATTAAATATATGTCAAACATACTAAAATGTTCTTTAATCTTGTGGTAAGCATATCATACAAAAATTCCAAATTAAAGGGTTACAAAGAAAAAAGAAAGAGCCGTTCTTTTTTAAAAGGACTAAAAAGGAAAATAAAAAATAAAATTAAAATGAAGGGGATATAATAGTTCTTAACGGATTACAATGAGGGTATATTTTTATTTGCATTGGCGATGGATGTTCTAACACGATACATTTACAAGGTGCCATAGCGCATATTTATTTATGAGGATATAGTACTGATTGATGATACATAAAGTGACATTAACAAGAGGCTGAGATTCAGACACGAATCCTATAGTCAAACTGTTTCAAGTTGACCAAGACCAAAATTAAGTAGACTTGGAGTAAATATTCAGTGGTGTATCCTGTGAAGCGTACGTGATGGTTGACACTCAAGTTACGCCAAAAGCGAAAGGTTCAAGTACCTAGAGACAGTAATTCAAGGTAAAGGGGATGAGAGGATAACATATATCATATTGGAGGTGAATGAAATGGAGGCTCTCATCTAATGTTCAATGTGATCAGAATGTGCCGTCAACAATAAAGATAAGTTCTTTAGAGTGGTGACCAATTATGTTATATGGGGAAGAGTATTATCTAGTCAACACCATATCCAGAAGATGAGGCTAACAAAGATAAAAACAATGTGTGGATATACTAGGAGATATGATATTAGGAATGAAGTATTCGAGCCAAAGTGGGAGTGACCATCGTGGATGATAATATATGAGAAGTAAATTTGAGATGATTTGGACATGTAAGGAGTGAAGATGTGTGGATACCCCGGTAAGGAAGGTTGGTCGTAAAGGGCTTGAGCAGGGGTAGATAGGTATATGAAGTATTGGGGCGTGTGATTAGGCAGGACATGACGCAATTTTAACTCACCAAGGATATGAACCTTGATAAGAGGATGTGGAGGTCAAGGATTAGGATACAATGTTAGTAGGTAGTCGAGTGCTTTGTTTTCTCTTTCCCGGGATACTAGTATTACTTTGGTACTATTTTCATATTCTTAGATTTCTATTTATACTAATTGATTCTTTAGTCTCAACTATTATCTTTAGTAGTAGTTGTTTTTGTTTGTTGATATTGTCGCCTTTTCATGTAGCTTATCTTGAGGATCTATCAAAAATAACCTCTCTGTCATCTCAAGGTAAAAGTAAGATTTGCATACACACTACCCTCCCTTGACTCCATTTATGAAATCACATCGAATCGGTTGTTGTAGTAGTATCTAAAAGAAACCCTAACTCATTATTTAGGCATTCACTTTGAGTTATAGAAGTTCCTTAAAGAGGAAAAGGAAAAATATTCCTTTTTCCAATCGGAGTTTGTTATATATGTTAGTTATTAGTTTTTTCCTTTACTTTTATAGAATTAATTGCTTTATGCATATGTATTACATGATGCCTGTAAAGCAAGAAATTCAATTCAATTCAAAATGATTTAACACACCTTTGACAGGGAATAATCGATTAATACTAATAAAGCAATTGAGAAACCAAAGAAATAAAAATAATAAGAAAATATTCACAAAACACACCTAAACTAAACCAAAATGATTTAACACAACTTTGGTAGGGAACAGTCAATAAATATTGATAAGTAATTGAGAAACCAAAGAGCTAAAATAATAACAAAAAATCCATAACATACCTAATATATACTAAAATTTTCAGTTATATACCTTTTTTTAGGGTGAAATCGTTTAAAAAAATCATCATTTTAAGGTAGTTTTGAGGTAGAATAATTGTAGCAATTACTTATTTTTTTCAAATATTTTGAAAATCCCTATTTTCTTCACTAATTTAAGGAGAAGAAGTAATTGAATAAGCCTTTAAAGTTGAGTCATATATATATATATATATATATATATATATATTAAAAATATTTATTTTAAAAAAAAAAATATAACTATGAAAAAAAAAATTGTTGTTGAATTTCAAAAGGACAACAATATTTGAAATTAGGAAGACAATTTGTTATTAAACAAAAAAATAAGAAGGAAAATATTTTTATTTTATGAAAATCATATGTTCCCAACATTTTTATTTTACATCCAATAAAAGACAAAAGAGAAGTCTTAGGGTCAAAAAAATAATGAAAGCCAGATTAGATTTTATCTTGTTCCTCTTTTCTTTCCTCCCGTACCTTAATATTATGTCTTCCCCACCCAAACAAAATTATTTTTTAAACCATTTTATATATATTGGTAAAATCAAAGATCTACACCTACAATAATTATTTTTGTAGAATTTAATTAATTTCTCCTCCAGCTTTATGTCACTCCAGACCAATTAAAAAGAAATTTTCCCCTTTCTCCACAAAAATCTAGTGTAAAACTCAAACATAAGTTGAAAAATAATTAAAATTATCGTAAAATTGTATTCCTCTAGGGACATCTAATAAAATTGCAATAACACTGATATTGACATAAAATTATCAAACTCTTCTGAAAATCATATATATATATCTTTATGGAGAAAAATAATTTAGTATGTAACAATCTTATAACAAGAACTAAAAATAGAAAATCTAGTGTGATTGTTTATAACTATACAAAACTCATTTATCAATTAGCAAAAAAAATCATATACAAGCATAGAAACAGCGTTATCACAACAAGAAAAACAAAAATCCATGATTTATAAGATATATAAATGAAATCTAAAAAAGTCGATGTTAAAATCACAAATGAGATTAAAAAAAACTTCATATCAGTTAAATCTCATGTAAATTGAAATCATATAGAATTTAGTTATAAAAAAACGAAAGATTGCAAGTTCTAGACATAATTTTTAGAGATGTTACCTTTGTAGTCATAAGACTTTAGCAAATCAATGATATTTGTAACAAACTCCTGATTGTTATCAACCAACAATACATTAATTGTCTCTATCATACCGTAAAAGGAGTTGCCATTGAATTTTTTCTCCTTCAATTGTATGAGAGCTTTTCTTTCAGATGTATCAAGGAGGAAGTATAAGAATTTTCTCTTTTTACATAAGACTGAATTTATAGAGAAACCCTTACTCTTTTGGTAGGTGCTTTATATAGTATCTATTGTCTAGTGGGTATGTTGGTATAATTTTTATTTGACCTAATTAATTATTTTTTTGTTACTTGAATCAAGACAAGGTATAATAAAATCATACTCTACCTATTCAATATGGAGGACAATGCATTCTTGATAAAATCAATTTTCAGTATTTTCTACTTAAACGTATTCTCTAGGGAAACATTTTAAATTTGAAGGGAAAATAACTTCTATCACTTATGGCATCCGAGTGAGTATTTTTTTTTTTTATTTAAAAAGTATAATAGTTGCACTCTTACCTTATATTTATTGTTTCAACCAATACATATATATCAGTTTCAACCATTAGCATTCAAAAGAAACGACTATCTCCTTATCACATTCTCCATTTTTTATTAATAATCTCATCGTTATTTTCTTAATTTGATATATTTTTACTATTTTACCCCTTTCCATAGCTTCTTTGTTGTTTTTGTTAATTGTTGAGATGGGTGGTGTAATTCCCGAGTTGTTCAGGAGAGAATGGAGAGATTTTTCTCCAGTTTTAAGCTTTTGTGCTAAAATGGTTAGGTTTGGTCGATATTATTTGTAAATGGGCTCAGATGAGAATTTTGTCTGAGTCGTTAGATCGGTGAATGTGAAGTTTTGTCTAGTATGGTGGTTTGTATCCCAAGGTTTTTGGATTGATTTTTTATGCTTGGTTGTTTTGGTTGTCATAATTAATATGTTGAGTATGATCAATATTTCATCAAAATCATCCTCTAATAGTTGTTTCATTGATTATTTTGAGTCTAAATATCATTTTCAATTAGAATACATATATGGTCGACATTCATGAGACTCCTATTGAGTTTGGGGCATCAAATTCCAATTTTGGTCTGTGTTGGTGTCTAGTGCACTGCAAATGCAGTGTTTGTTTGCATTTGTGATAAAAAAAACTGCATTTATAATATTTGAATTGTGTCGATAGACCATATTTGGGTTATTTTTGGTGCTTTTGCAATACTTGAGATGGCTTATATCAACTTTGTTCCTTTATTTTTAGAACTCATTTCCACCATTATTAGAGCTCATTGTAAGGCGATTATGCTCAATTATTGTTGCATACTTCAACATTTGCACCAAGAAGGGTGTGATGAGGTTTGGTAAGAAAGGGATATTCAGTAGCTTTTTTTAGCACAACTCTTGTAACAACCCAGCCCGCTAATGATATTGTCCATTTTGGACCCAGACCCACACAACTTTAAAATGTGTTACAAGTTGGTAAGGTATGCTTACTTATATACCCAACATCTCTCTTGTGTTTTGTTGATGTGGGACTTCTTATCTTAAGCTAGAGGGTAACAGCTTTCTTCAACTCAACCAAAGTCAGATCATTATCTTGTTTTCCCTTAAAATCCAACACAAGAGATGATTATGGCCCATTTTGAACAATAACTCCCAAATGAGATAGTATGTGCCCATCACGAACCAACTTTTTTTTTCTCACACTCAATGTGACAAACATTGTTCATGGAAAATCTACTAAGAGGATTGGCAACAACGTTACCTTACTGATGGTAAAGAGCACTCATATCATAATCCTTTGACAATTCAAGCCAATTTCCTTTGGCAAAGATTTCCTTTTGTTTAAACATATACTGAAGGCTCTTATGATTGGTGAACACATCGCATGAACACCAAAGAGATAGTGTCTCCATCTCTTCAAGGCAAAAACCATCTCCATCAACTCCAAATCATGAGTCAGATAATTCTTCGCATGAAACTTAAGTTGCCCGGAAGTATAGGCTATGACCTTACCATTTTACATCAACACACAACCAAGACCAATTCTGGAGGCATCATAATACACAATAAAACCATCTGAATCTTCTGGTATAGTCAAAATCAAGGCTGAAGTAAGTCAAATATTCAAATCTTGAAAACTCTTCTCACAAGCTTCGAGCCACTGAAATTTCACCTTCTTCTGAGTCAAGGTAGTCAAAGGATAAGCAATAGAGGAAAATCTCTCCACAAACCATCTGTAATTATCAGCTAAACCCAAGAAACTCTGAATATTTGAGGGAGAAAGAGGTCTAGGTTTGTTCTTAACAACATCGGTCTTCGTAGGATCAACTTGAATACCTTCTTTTGAAACTATATGGCCAATGAATGCGACCGACCTTAACCAAAACTCACCTTTTCTAAACTTAGCAAACAACTTACGGTCCTTGAGAACTTGCAAGACAATCTTCAAATGATTGGCATGTTCATTCTCACTCCAAGAATAGATCAAGATGTCATCTATAAGCACAATGATGAACACATCCAAATACTGCTTGAACAACCTATTCATTAAATCCATAAAAGTTGCAAGAGCATTCGTTAGTCCAAAAGACATAACAAGGATTCATAGTGACCATACCGAGTACTGAAGGTTGTCTTTAAAATGTCACATTCTCTTACTTTAGGCTTGTGATAACCAGATCTGAGGTCAAGCTTTGAAAAAAATCTAGCACTCTGAAGTTGATCGAATACTTATTATTGATTGTGACCATGTTCAACTATCGAATGTTAATGCACATTCTGAGAGAACCATCTTTCTTACAAAAAAAAGAGAACGAGAGCACCTCATGGAGAAATACTCGGTCTGATGAAACCCTTATCCAAAAGGTCCCTTAATTGATCTTTCAACTTCTTAAGCTCGTCTAGAGCCATCCTATAAGGAGGAAAGAAAATAGATTGGGCATCCGAAGGTCAATTATAAAGTTTATTTCCTTTGGGAGGAACTCGGGATGGTCATTTGGAAACACTTTCGGAAACTCATTCAGGAACTGACTCAAGAGTAGGGGTTTTGGAATTGGTACCCCTAACTCAAACTAGGTGATAGATACAACCCTTCGAAATCATCTTCCTGGCCTTAAGGCATGAGATAAAAAAACCTATATGAGTTGAATTACTACCCTTCCACTCTACGACCGGTTTATTTAGAAATTGAAACTTAACAACTATTGGTCTACAGTTAGTAGAGGCATAATAAGGATGACGCTAGTCCATACCAAGAATAGCATCAAAATCAAGCATATATAACTAGACTAGATCAACTGAGGTGATTTTCGAGAAAACTAAGACCGAACAATTTCTAAAAACTCATTTAGCTAAAACTGAATCACTAAAAGTAGAGACTGAGAAGGGTTTTGATAGAATTTTGGGACTGACAACAAACTTCATAGAAATATAAGGAGTCACAAAGTAAAGTGTGCTTCCTAGATCTAACAAGGCATAAACATCATATTGAAAGACTCGTAACATACCAGTGAACACATTAGTGGAAACATCATAATCTTGTTGAGTCTGAAGAGCATAAAACCTATTTTGACAATGTCCGGCACAAGAACTATATGAAGTACCTAGTTGAATCAGTAGCCTAAAGAAGTAGGTTGAGCCTGTTGACAAATATCTCTACCATTGCTAATAAGCGAGGGGAAATCTCTAAACCTATGACCAGTCTTATCACATCCTATCATCCATCAGTATCGGGCAAACACTTACCCAGATGGCTCTTACCACACTATTGACAAGTGGAGAAAGGATGTCCACATAAACCATCATTATGTGACTTAGGGCTTCAGCACTAGAGCACTAGTAAAAGGTGGATCTAGGACTGAAAAGCTTTGTCTGAACAAAAAATGACCACCACCAATAGATCTCTAATAAGAATAGTCACCACTGTCGATTTGAGCCCTCTTACTTTCCCTAGCACTCCTCTAGCTTCTTTTACTCAATCTACTAACCTAGAAATATACATCTCTTTTATCAACATAGTGGTTCTACATTCTTTCGCAACCATCTTCGAGACACCAAAAACAAACTTGCTCATCTGAGCTCTAGAGTCGAACACTATAGCAGGAGCATACTCGGAGAGTTGAGTGAATTTCATAGTATATTCCTTCAGACTCATATTTCTTTGTCTTGAGTTAATGAAATCTTGCCCCTTTGCCTTTCTCATATCAAGAGGGAAGAATCGATCTAGGAAAGCACCTTGAACTTATCCCAATTCAATAGACCCACATCAATAGCCCTTTCTTCCGTTCATTGCTTGATCCAAATTTGAAAAACCCTTTTCAACTAATAAGTAGCTAAGTCCTCACTCTCAATCAAAGTGACACCATGATCTCAATAATCATTTGGATTCCCTTAATAAACTTTTGTGGATCCTCGACCACCTTAGAACCATCGAATTCTGGAGGAATCATCCGAGTGAAATCCTAGACTCTAGTCGATGCCATACCCATAATTGGGTTTACGGGAGCTACACCTCATGGTTTTCTTGAGAAGTCATGACTTGAGCCAACACTTGGAAAACAACCCTAAATTCCACATGAGTGACTTGCTCAGGCAAGGGATCAATCAGAGCTTGTGGTGCTTCTGGTTCCACATTTAATTTCCTTCTTACAAGAGCTCTTCTTAGAGGCATAGTTCTAAAAAAGAACAGAATATAAGTTAGAAGGAAACCTTATGGAGTTCAACTCTATCACATAAAGTAAGAGTTATGAAAGAAGAAAAGTTTCTTAAACGTCTTGTAGCATCTCATTCATAAATGTGGTACATTTCACACCTATGAATAAGAAGCTACTCAATACGTCTTTCAAACACCGTAAGACACTTGAACCTAATTCTCTAATTACCAAGTTTTCACAACCCAAGACTACCCTCTAGACGTGAAATGGTATTTAGAATTCTGAGGGACTCCAAGCTAACCATATGGCATAGCATGATACTATGAAAACATGCATAACTTAAATAACATGATAAGCGGAATAAATTCTCAAATCATGAACTCAGCATAATAATAAAATCTGAATACAAAGACTAATAAGTGGAAGTACTAAGTTCTGAATAAACATCTATTATAAGTGAGTTTCTAGGACAAGCTCTAGCTCACTTAAAACATCTAAAACTGGAATAAAGTTTGAAATGATCATAAAGAAAACATAAGTGGTATGTCTCCAAACCATTAGAACTCACCAATACTAAGCAAAGCTTATAAGAGTTCGTACATACCATAAGCCTAATATGGAGCGTTAATACATGTAACACATTAGAATTTGAGAAAGGTACAATGGGTTGAATGGGAAGGTACACACGCCTAAAACCAACCATGGACCCTCTATGTTGGCTAAACGGACCGCTTAGGAAATCATTGGACATTTAGGGGTAGTGGGTTGGCCATTTAAGACAACCCTGAAATAGGTCATCTATAGGGATCCCTATACGAATGGTGGATAGTTATATGGTCCATTTAGGCTTACATATAAGCCACCCGTCAACTTTTTAAGTCAAGGATATTTTAGTATTTCCCCATGTGTCTAATACCTAAGCTATGTCATTTTAACCCCTATTCTAAGCCCTATATAAGTGATTTAAGTCCTAAAACTATCCATTCTAAATCATTCTCCTAAATCCAAAATATCCCTCCAAGTTCATCCCTCAAAATCCTCTTTAAAACTAAAGAAGAAGAAGCTAGGGTATCACTTCAATATATCCAATTCACCATAGTTATTGGGCCTTGATCACCAAGGTATGTTAGTATCCACCTATGGAGTCCTTTCCTCCATAGGGTTACCCAAAGATCTTCCAATTTTACAAGTTAGCTTTTCAATTCAAAGTTAGGGTTTTATTCAATCTTCATGCGCTCTTTTCAATTATGGTTCAATTGATTGTTTTGTATCTTTTAATGTATGAATTATTGAAGTATTACATTATTTTGAGTTGAATTTATATGAACCCATGCATGATCCATGATTTTAGACTATGAACACATGATGAAGTATATGAACTCAGAAATATGATTTTTGTATCAATATGCATGCTTTTATGAAGTTGATGTAAATGATTTGAGGATGCTTTGAGAGGAAAGTATCAATGTTGTTGTGAAAGGATTTTCTCATATACCACTAAGATCATGATTGTGAAAGGTTTTCTCAAATAAAGATTCATAAGGTTGAAATGTTTTTCTCACTTAAGTTGAATCAATTTATAGGAGCTATTTTAAATAACTTTATCTTGGATTGCTGGCTTAATTGTGACTTTCCATGGATGATAACTTGACTATGATTAATGACTATTATGTAGGATTTTTCCTAGCACCGAGCGATCTTTTGGGATGAAGGTTTATGTTTAGTGTCCTTGGACCTTTAGTAACAATCCTTAAGTCCCAGAACTATGCGCCACCATAGTATTTTGTGTGTGATAGACATTAGCTAGTGGATGCACTTTAGCTCAGATTCATGGTTCTTACCTTGGCAAGTAAGACATCTTTTTCGGTGTGGGATAGATGTTGGATTCTATGTTTTAGCTCACATGGTATATGTCAGTTAATGGTAAACTTCCCATAATAATGAACTGCGGTTACTTTCAAAGTATCTCACAAAGTGTTTTAAAGATGTTAAGCTTGCATTGAACATAATTATAACTTAAGTTTTCTAACATTTTATCTTATGATTTATCTTGGGCATTGCATGTCACGTAAAGTCCTTTTTAGCATGATTTCCTAACTTTTATGCATTTCTATATTTATTACATTTCATATACTAATGCATACTTGTATCTACATTGTTTCACTAATGTAGGGTCTGACACTCCTACTTCTCATACTCGTGGCTAGTTGATCTCTCTTGCCACTTGAAGAGTGGTGAGTCCTTATGATCTGAGGAGTGAGATACTTTTTTGTCATGATCCGAGTCTATACCCTGGACGTGGCTGGCACTCGAGAACTATTGTTGGTCACCAAGCGAACCCTCATCCTAGCTGACTACAAGTGAAAGACTAACTCAAGTATACAAAAGCTTTAAAACAGAATAAAATTCATTTAACTCAAATAACTAACTTAGAATATAATCATATATTCAACTAGCCAAAGATAGGCAACTCAAGTCTTTAAAACATTTAAGAAGATAAATGAAACAGACTGCTCAAACTCTACTGTCTATCTATGAAGCCTCTAAATGACAAAGAGGGAACTTGGAACAAGACCCACGATATCCTAACAAAAACTAAAATTAAATGGAGTCCTCCGAAAGCAAGGAGGCTCACCATGGCCAACTCGAACTACAAGTGGTATCAATGAAGCTTCGCTGATGACCTCGACACTGTATTACATTATAAAATGATGCAGGCCAAATGGCATCAGTAAATAGAATGTACAAGCATGTAAGGGGAATTCTAAAACATAAACATAAGCTTGAACTAGTGGAAAAGAAACATACTTACCTCTTCTCAACTCAACTCAATTCAACTCAACCCAAGGAATACTCAAGGATACTCAAGGATACTCAAAGGTACTCAAACTTACTCAACTCAGAAGTACTCAAGGATAAGATACTCAACTCACTGAAAAAGGACTCAACTCAATAAAAAGGTACTCAGCTCAGTGAAACATAACTCAACTCAACTCAATGAAATAGGGCTCAACTCAACGATACTCAATTCAAAGATACTTGACTCAAGATTCTCAACTCAAAGATACTAAATTCCAGCATAAAGCAACAATAAAAGATGTAATATATGGAAAGCTGCAAAACAATAGATAGAAACTCAATTGTATGTAAAAATACATTAATAACTCAAGATGTATATAAAAATACAAAATAACTCTATATAGGAGAGTTTCTAACCGACAACCATCACTATGAGCCATGTGATGATACAGCGTCTCGCCCACACTGCCATATACTTTGCCAGGGTATAGAACTTCTCAACTAAGTCAATCCACTAGTATATGCTAAAGGCATTAAGGAATCATCTAAAAATTATAACCCTTTCTACCTACGTTGGCTACATGGTTTATGAGGGTTATGAGTTGTCTAAACTCTCCCCCATATCATGCTCAATACTACTTCCAAAATATACTTAGCTCATATGTTTAAAAGCATAACACTTTCTCTGGTTTGAGATTATTACTCAAAATACTTCTCTTAAAAGAGATAGTACTCAAAACTAATCATAACTCATTTGGAAATCTAAGTTTCCTCCTCGTTTAAATGTGAAAACATTTACTCTTGGGAATAATTAGTTTCCATATATTCATTTTGAAAAAAATGAAACTTTACTCTTCTCATACTCAAGAACTCAAGTCTTAAAACAAGTTTTGAAAAAAATTGAAAAAAACTTCTCAAACTAGGGTTCATACTAAATTATGGACGTGAACGACTCAATTTAAGGTTCTCAATAACCATACATAAAACTCAATACTCGAAACTCAAAAACTTCAATGATACTACTCATTTCAAGGATGTTCAACTCAGAGGGTTCATGCGGAATTATGGGCATGAACAACTCAGCTCAAGGACTTCATGGAAACATTTAATAGTCCATGATTAGGAATATAATCTAAAAAGTGTTAGAAACTCAATACTCAAGACTTAGATTGAAGATACTACTCCTCTCAAAAATGCTCAACTTATGAAGTTCATGCAGAATTTATAGGCATGAACGACTCGACTTGAGGGTCTACATAACAATATGGAACTCATGTATACGACTCTTCTCATTCTCATACTTACTTCCTCAAAAAGGCTCAAAGGGACTTTCTCAAAATATTTGAAAGAACTCTCAAGACCTAACTCTTAGCTCTAACTTGAATTTGTATTATGAATTCAAGGTTATGATTTGTGATAGGAAATATATCATGATGATTAAAAGTGTTTTAGATAGTTAATCATGATAAATGGTTGAAAAACATTGTCTGGGGAGCAAGTTCGTGATACGGAGATTAATTATAATATTTGGCCGTGAAATAATTTTTAAAACAGTGGAGTCAACGTTCTCTCCGTGACGCGGAGAGTGGAATTTCTCTCTGGGGGAGAGAGTCCACGACATGGACCTATTCCTTAAATCCTGCCCGATCTTTTCTTACTCATTTTTTTACCCTAATTCACCTAGAATCGAATGGTTTCTTTTCCCAATCACTTAGATTCGAATACTCAACTTTTGTACATGATAATCTACTCCAAATCAGCCTCAATTCACTAACTTTTATCTCAATAATTCATCAAACCCATCATAATTCAAGAATGGAAACAATACTTTCAAGAAACAAATCAAGAACTCAAATTCTTCAACTTTATGAACGAAACTTCTCTGAAAATAACATGATTGGCGTCTGGATGAACGAACCCAACACTAGGAGAAACTCACATACCTCTTAGGGATCAAACCCATGGTGAAAATCCGCAACAAAACTCAAGAATCTCGACGAACACCTTGATCCTTGCCTCTTTTCTCCTCTTCTCTTCTTTTCTCTTCTTGAACTCTCAACTAAAACCTAAGCATAGATTAGGATTATAAAACTGAACCTAATCATTTTAGACTCCTAAAACCTTACTAAAAATGAATTAAATCTAATTGAGTAAGTAAAAGATAAAATACCCCTCATATTTTTGGGTAACCTTTCTTAACTGGACAGTCTGGCTTCAAAAGGGCATATCTCACTCATCCGAACTTAAAACTTAGCAATTTGGTGGCGTTGGAAAGATAATTCCAAGACCTTTCATTTGATATCTTATGTGCCACTAACTCATCTTGTACTTAAAGTTATGGTCGTTTGAAGTTGACCCAAAACTTAGAATAACTTATGAATGACTTGAATGAACTCTCTTTAGTTCTTCTTGGAACTCAAGGTGCTACATCTAGTGACCTTAACACTCAAGAAATTTTAAATTTCTCAGTAAAATCCTACTCACAACTAAGGATGGTTCGAGTCTTAGTTCAAAAAATTTCTGGGTGTTACAGTTTTATAGCTTTTCTTTTGTTTCAATTTACAGGCATTGTACGTGGTGTATGAGTTACATCCCAACCATTTCTTATGAGTTAGTAGATGGATTGTTGAGACTATGTTAGAACTTCTACTTTTTTTCAAACTAATTTATGATATAAGACTTTCTTTGAAATTTTTATTTCTATTATCTTGTATGATGTATGCTAAGTGGCTTTTGTAGACCTTTCGGGTTCTATACGCCATGTTACACCTAGGGTATACTTTGGGTCGTGACAATACCTAGATTACAAGACAATATAAGCACAAGAATGTATGGGGTCAGTACTTAGAATGTAATGAGTATAGGGAAGATGCATTACATGACATAATGACATGATGAGTCTAAAAACATGATAATGCAATGACTAAGTAAATATAATACGGCTTAGAATTTGATTCAAAATATAGGACAAGGTCAATGCAATATTATGAAGATCATAAACATAGCATATGTGAGAGATATTGTTAACCAACACAAACCATCTAAGCTATAACATAGAGTTCAAAGGTATCGCTCTCATACCGTGAATAACCCGTAAAACTAGTAGGTGGAACTAGAGCCTTACGAGTGTGTTGTTGAGTTCAATGTGGGGTTTAGAAGTATAAAATGACTTCCCGGGTTTAGTTTGAGGGGTTTTGGGGTTAAAAATCAAGATACGACTCCCCAAGGACCAACCAAAGGGGTCCTTGAGGAGGACCCCAAAACAGTCCCCCAAATCTGCCCCAAGACTGCCCAAGAAGTGAACTACGGATGGCACCTACGGGGTGTAGGTCCATCCACGCTCCATAGATCTTGAGCGTGAGTCAAGCACTCAAAAACAAGCCCCAGCCCTGACCTATAGAACAACAGCACGGTCAGTAGGTCCACTCACAGTCCATGAGTGGAGGGCGTGAGTGAGGCCTGCAATGTTGTCCAAAATCTCGGCCAAAGGTAAGTTAGTTTAGGAAATTCCTTTTTAATTAGTTTTAAGTGGGGGTTGTTTAATATAGTATTTATACATATATATAAATTATTTTAAGTCATTAAACACCTCATTAATTCATTATAACCCAAGACCCCAAATCAAATCCCAAACACTCTCCTCACCCAAAATCTTCTCTCTAGAAACCTCCATTGAAGAGCAAGAACAAGGTCAATCTTAGGGTTCAAGGAGCAGCCTTTCTCCTTCAATTTTGGTTGGATTCTACACTTAAGGTATGTAAGTTTTCATCCTTGGGTAGCTATCACCCAACGAGTCCCTTCAAAAGCTTTTATCTCAAATCTAGAAATCTCCAAAAGCTAGGGTTTCAACTCAACCCCATGTTTTCCTTTAAAAGTTACTTTTAAAGGTTGAATTATGTTTGTTTATTAATGTATTACAGATTTTATATGATTTCAACTTGAATTCTTCAAGAATCCATGAGTTCTCCAATCCTAGCTATGGTTCTTCTTTACATTATGAATGTTGTTGCAAGTTGGTCCAAATTGATTGGGTGTGAGTAGATTATGATGTGATTGCATGACTTTAGAATGATTCTACATGTATACTTGATTAACCCAAGATTCTAGGGTGAAATTGATGTGGCCTAGGGCTATGTCATGAAAGAGACAAATTGAGGGTTTAGATGTGACCTTCTAAGATTGATGAACTTCTTGATGAATTACCTTAGATTAGATCACCTAGACATGAATTGATTATGAGCAAAGCTTGTAGACATGAACAAACTTGATTAGGTCTCACATGATGAATCATGATTGAAGTAGTATTGAGATTTAGTTTACTTGATGCTATATGTCTGTAATTGAGTAAGAATAAAGCATATGGTTAGTTTACCTTGAGAGTTAGGTTTACATGATGACCATGTGAGGTGTTGCTTGAGAGTAATGCTCATAATATGAAGATAACCCCTAGGGCTTTAATGGTTAAAGCTAATATGAATAAGTTATGGATGTTAAAGCTTAAAGAAGGAAACTATTATGTAGGTTGAGTTGCATATGGCATTATGGTGAAAAGACTTCACCCACATGACCAATAATATGATCACATGAGTTTATGCATAAAATGAATGGATTACTTGAGTCATGGTTGTATCTATGCTTCATGTGTTGAATGCTAGATGTGTTGACTCAATGTGACCCTTGAATGCAAGATATGAGGTGTATGCATGATTATGATATTATGTGCATGTTTATGAATACTTTGAGAATAAAGTGTATATTATGATAATGTTGTTGTTGTGTCATTGGAAGGACAATCACACACACATACACCCCATGTATGAATATGACTATTATGTGACTAAGGTGTTGCTTGTGGTTCATGGCCCTTGAAGGGAAAAGTTATGAGGGTTTGTACATCTTTATGAGAATTGTGTATAAGCTTATGTTCACTTAGAAAGTGAAGATCTTATTATTATTGTGTAATTGTGGTATTGTTAAAAGGTAATTCTCTCCATACCCTTACACTTAATTATGCATGAACTATTATGACTATGATGATCTTGTTGTGTTGAATGAAAGGCTATTCTCATGAAACAATATGAATATAATGTGAAAGGTTTACTCACATATTAATGATTCTAAGGTTGAAAGGACATTCTCACCTAATGAATCTATAAGCTATTATGATATTATGTTGGTTTGAGTGCCTAGTGCATTCTTTCATGAACATGAACTTAATTAAATACTTAATGTGACTTTTAAATGGAATTATGCTTAGCACCGAGTGGATATGAAAATGAGATGGAAGCTTTTACGCTAGTAGTCCGGCTTCCCAATGTATGTAATCTCATGAGATGGAAACCTTTTATGTTAGAAGTCCGGGTTTCTAGTAGCAATCTCCTTGTCCTATAACTATAACTATGTGCCCACATAGATCTTTAGCTAGTGGATCCACCTAAAAGCTAAAACGAATGTTCTACCTTAGGCAAGTAGGACACCTCTTTTTGGTGTGGGGATAGAACACCGGATTCCATGTAGCTCACATGGTCTATGTCGGTTAAGGCTATATCCCTATATGATAAGAATATGAATTACGATAATAACATGAGTTATGTATTATGGTTCCTCAAGAGGTTCTACTTAGTATAAGTGAGGGTATGGGACTTCATTCATGCATTGCACAAGTAGACTTTGAGAGTGGGCATGGTATGTTTCTCTTATGAAATGATGAGTATGAGTTAAATGTATGCTTTATATGAATTATGAACATGAACTATACTTATGACTACTTAATGAGCTTTACTTAGTGTGAGCTGGTATGGGACTTCACTTATACAATGCACAAGTAGACTTATGAAGGGGTTATGATGTGGTTTCCTTATGTTATGAAGATATATGAAATTATGTATGCATGATATGAATTGTTGCTATGAGTGACTTTACTTATGTAAGATATGAATATGAATGTCTCTTTGTCTATGAGTGTTGACTATGGATAAGGTCAAGGTATGTTATGCATGATCATGGTGGCCTAGAAGTGATACTTAGTGTAGATAGGATTATGGGAACATATCTATGCATTGGACAAGTAGAGCTTAAGGTTGCTTATGTGATAGTTCTATTATGATAATATGACCTTGGTATGTAATTATACATGTGAACTATGTCTTGTGAAGATTGGAGTATGCATTAAGTTGTGTCGAGACTATACTTATGATTATGATGATATCCTTTATGTTATGATGAATTGTGCATGATTTGTCTTATGAGCTACATTCTCCAACTATTTTCAAAGATGATGTTCAAAAGTTGAATATAGCATGGTTTCAAATAAAATGTCCCTTTTATGCATGTTTTAAGGATTTTTATGCATGGCTTCCATACTTAGTACATTTTGTGCTAACCCATATTTCTACATTTTCTATAAGTGTAGGGTTTGGTGATATTGGATTCTACCCTTGTGGCTAAGACTATAGTAAATCAAGAAGAAGAAGATTTGTGAGACCTCATATTCGAGGGCTTGACCATATGTCCTTTATATCTTTTCTTTATGTTTTAGACTTTTTGTAAGGGTCATGTCCCTAAGATTGTATTCTAAAGTTTTAATTCAAATGTGATAGATGGTTTGAGACATAGTGTCATAGACTCTCTCTCTTATTTTATAAAAGACTTCGATTGTAAAGAAAAGTTTTAAATTTACCATATTTTTCCCTATGTTCTTATGTCAAGATATGCTAAGGACTTGTATAAGACCCCTTCGGGGTCAAGTACGTCATGTTACGTCTAAGGGGTACCCCTGGGTCATTACAAACTTGGTATCAGAGCATAAGGTTTTGGGATGGTTTTAGGATGTCTCAAACCACATCTAGTAGAGTTTTGTTCATAAATGTGAAGCATGCCACATTTATGAATATGAGGCTATCGGATGTTAGGAAAACTTCACTTCTTCATTCTCTAAGTCGTGCCCTAGAGTTTAGCTTGATTAGGTCTTTCTCCTAATGTGTGCCCTATGGTTTTCAGGATATGACTACTTCAAGGGCTCATGTTGAAAGGAATGAGGAAGACAAAGTGGAGCAAGAGGTTTCTCTCCAAGCTTTATTGTCCCTATAGGGGAGTATATGTCAAATGAGAAGATTAGGTATCATTTTCTATTGTTGACTCAAGTCGAGATAAAGATTTCAAAATTCTATGGGTCAAAGCTGGATCTAATATTATGTCTGAAAGCCTCTATAGACAAGAGCTATTGGGACATGCCCCCAATTAACCCTAGCAAAACTAAAAACTAAAATAAAAGACTGAATATAAAAAATCATGTCTATTGTCCTCGAAGTATGAGGACTCACCATTGAAGTTGTTGAATATGGATCGGGAACTGATCTATGAGTTATCTGGCTATTGAATACCTGAACCTACATCATGAAAGGATGTAGCAGAGTATGCATCAAGATTTGGAATGTACCGAGCATTCATGATATAGCTAATACCGAACAAATACATCACCGAATAACAAAAATAACTGATCAATGATCTGAACAGAACATAAATATTGAATTATAACTGAAAGGAACTGAACTGAATGTTATGACCAAGTACTGATTATTAACAAAATATGTTGAGATCTGACATCAAGTATACATCAAAACTCCGTCAAATGCACTAGAGTCTGACTGTGGGAGCTATCATTAACTGACATAAAACCATATGATGTAAATATGGAGTCTGATGTATACGCCCCATCGAGAGGACCTAATATACCTTGTCAGGCGTATAAAGGTATGATTGGCGTGATCACTAAATCTGATGCCCACAGAGGGGACTTGTAAACCAATGGGGGCACATAGTTCTGGGATTATAAGGGTACGCTGAACCCTAGTCCAACTCGGTGCTAAGCCTACTTGAAATTGGGTGTATTTATATGCCTAGGAACCGAATAATACATGTATTTAAGCCAAATTTGGAATCAATTCATGTTTATTTATAGTGGTATCAAGTCATTTGATTTCATTTACACTAACTTATATGATTAGTTGTGTAGGTGAGCTTAAATGAAGAAACGAGCACTGAAATGGGCATTGGGAAACACAAAAGATCCAAGTTGAAGAGAAGCAAGAAAGAAGAATAAAGCAGTGAAGATTTAAAAGGATTTCCAAATCCTCTCCGCGTCGTGGAGAGGGAATTCACCTGTGGTTTGAGAAAGGAAAATGAGGTAGAGTGGTTTGTGGCCACCTCGCATCACAGAGAAGAGAAGAAGTCTTTGAAGTGGATTCTGACAAGCCCTCCGCATTGCGCCTCTACATGCTAGTTTTGGCCGTTTCGACTTAATTATAAATAGACTCGGATTTTATTTTATTAAGGATTCTTTTTCTGGGTTTTGAATAATGACTATTTGGAGAGCTATTTCATCAGTTTTTAGGGTTCGTTATTAATCTCTTCTACTTTCAATTACTTTATGATATTTAAACTTTATGAGTAGTTAATTTCCATAGTTCTAGGGAAGTGGCTACAGGACGATTGTAATTTATTGAGTTTTTATGGGTTGACATTGACTATCATATGAATCCTTCTGATGTTCTTGTTTTTTCTTATTTCATGCCTGATCACCATTAAAATAAACATATTGTCTGAATTGAACTTGGGAGAGGAATAAGAGGATAGAACATAGCATAAGGAGCATGATTTTCTCTTAATAATTAGAGTTAATTTGTATCTAGGATAGGGATATACCTAGAAACCATGCTTGGTCATTATGCAGGAAGAAATTGTAATGCTTGATACTTGGTCCAACCTATCCCTGCTCAATGATGTAGTTAGGTTGTCATTTATCGTAGGCGATTAGAGGTCAGGAGACCATAATCATATATTTAATCCTGTGACCATTGATTCGATAGTTGATAAATATCCATTTAATAAGATAAATTTCATGAATCCTGATAATAGTTGCATCCCTGGACCTTATCCAATCATTGTTTGAACCCTTAGAAATTGAATCGTGTTTGTTTAGTGCTTAATTAACTTTTAGATTATAAAATCAATCAATCTTGTAATCTTGATAACATTTGTGTTTAATTGAAAGTTTTGGAAAAATTATGTGATTCTAATCATGAGTCCCTGTGGGTACGATACCCGGCTCTTTATAAGAGTCACTTTAATACTTGAACAACCATGTACACTTGTGTGTACGATTTGGGCGTAACAAGTTTTTGGCGCCGCTGTCGGGAACTTTAGAATTAGGAATTATTTATTTTTCTGCTTTTTGAAGTTAAAAGCAAGTGTTGACAACTTGATCTTAGTAATTCATTTCGCAGGTTGTGTTGAATTTCCAAAATGGAAGACGATCAGGACTTGGTAGAGCCTCTAGCTGAATTGGAATGATACATTCATTACGGAAGAAGGCAAAGACGACTCACTTACCCAGTCCCTCTTGTTGCTAGTGAACCATCATCTTCGGTAACAAGAGTTGAGCAAGAAGAACCTGCATTAATGGCTGAGATGAAAGTAAGAGACGTAGCAATCCCACGTACCATCAATGTGACTTTATGCATTTAGAAACCTATAGTTGGTGGAAGATTTGAACTCAGGCAGAGTATGGTGCAACTATTGCACACGAACGGATAGTTCACTAGTTTATCGCGCGAGGATCCTACAGTCCATATATATCCAGAATTTCCTCAAGATCAGTGATACTTACACTCCAGCTAGGGTAAATGTGGACTACATGAGGCTTACTTTATTACCCTTTTCTCTGTTGGGGGAAGCAAAAAGATGGTTGAATTCTAAGCCTCCTAACTCCATTACCTCCTGGGACGATCTTGCACAAAAGTTATTTATTAGATTTTTCCCATCTGGGAAAACAGCTAAGATACAGAGCGACATATTAAGTTTCCGTCGAAAAGAAGGAGAGGACTTATACCAGACTTGGGACAGGTTTAAATCGATGTTGATGAACTATCCACATCATCATCAGACTAATGAGGTGTTGGTTCATAACTTCATTGAAGGATTGGAGCCTAACACCAAGATTTTACTTGATTCAGCAGCAGGTTGACAAGCTTTGGAAAAGACTTATGCTGAGTTATTCACCTTGCTGAACAGGATCTCACAACCCGAATGGAACGAATGAGGAGCTAAGCCCGTAATATAGAAAATTGCCGACATGTTGGAGGTAGATACAGTGACTGCTTTAACTGGACAAATTGTTGTAATGTAGAACATGATGAACACTCACTTTAGCAACTTATCACTGGGACAACAGCCAACTCAGGTGAATGCAGTCCAACAACCACCAAGTTTGTGTGAAATTTGCGGAGGGGGTGATCATAGTGCAGAGGTATGTGATGCAAACCCATATTCTGTGAAATTTGTAGGAAATGCACAATGAGGAGGCGGCCACCAAAACTATGGAAACTCATACAATCCTAGTTTGCGTAACCATCCGAATTTTTCCTAGGGACATAATCAAAATCAGGCCCAAGACCAAAATCAATATAGAACCAAGGGAATGCACATGGGCATCAACAACAGGCCCAAAGGGAGCAGCCCAATAAGTAGCCAAATAACATGAGCATGGAGGAGATATTGAAGAAGATCATGGCTGATCAAGCTCAATTAGCTGCTGATGTTAGAAATAATCAGCTAGCTACACAGAACCTGGAGAAACAATTCAGGCAGTTTGCTAGTGCCCAGAATTCACGACCGCAAGGAGGTTTGCTGGGAAACACTAATCCTAATCCCAAGCAGGTAAATGCGATAGGTACACGCATTGGTTTGTAGTTGGAGGATTTGGAGCGAACCTAAGGAGAGTGAGGTTGTTGCACAAGAAGAAAGAGTGCAGCCAATAGTGAAACCACTTCCTCCATTCCCTCAAAAGTTTAAAAAATAGAAGGAGGATGAATGTTTTGGTAAGTTTCTCTCTATTTTGAAGCAAGTTCATATTAATTTGTCATTGGTAGATGTTTTGCAGGGTATACCCAGGCATGCTAAGTATGTGAAGGATATCGTGGCAAAGAAGTGAGGCTAATGTAATATGAAATCAGATTACTTATCAAGAGCACCCAATCCCGAATAAGTTGCCCACCAAATTGAAAGATCCATGTAGTTTTACGGTTCAGATCACTATAGGGCAGAGCATCCATGCGTGAGGATTGTGAGATTTGGGAGCTAGTATAAAATTGATGCCAACGTCACAGATAAAAGTTGTGGTCAGTATTCCTAAACCCACCAATATTATCTTGCAGCTGGTAGATAGATTTGTTGCTAGGCCAGATAGTGTTGTAGAGGATGTCTTAGTGCAAGTGGGATCCTTGAATTTCCCAAAAGACTTTGTTGTGGTGAATTTTGAGCCAAATCCTGAGGTTCCATTCATCTTAGGGAGACCTTTCGCTGCTGTGGCGTGCTATGATAGATGTAGCACTGGCAACTCATTATGCGGCACATGACAAAGTGGAGGTGTTTGATGTTTATAAGGGGTCAAGCTCCCGCTATGTATGAAGAGTTAATCATGATAACAAAGTTGATAGATCTTGAAGCAGAAGATCGATATATTGCATCTAAGGACCCATTGGAGCGTGTGTTAGTGGGAGATGATATCTATGGGGATGCTGAGGCACAGGAAATGGTACAATTTTTGGATGTGGCAAGTGTGGGCACATCAAGAGATCACTGGAAGCCTTTGGACAGGGTGTTGGGTCCTCCACCCAAGCCTTCCATTGAAGAAGCACCCAAGCTAGAGTTAAAAGCATTGCCAGCCCACCTCAGGTATGCATTTCTAGTTGAAGATAAGACCTTATCGGTTATTTTGTCTACAACATTATCTGAATCACAGGTGGAAGCAACATTAAGTATCTTGAGGAAGAGAAAAGTAGCCTTAGGTTGGCAAATGTCCGATATTCATGAAATAAGTCCTGCGTTGTGCATGCACAAGATTTACATGGAGGAATGGCATAAGCCGAGTGCACAACACCAACGGAAACTGAATCAAGTGACGGCGATGTGGTAAGGAAAGACGTGATCGTTGGTTAGACGCGGATCGTGTACCCCATATCTAATAGTAAATGGGTAAGTATGGCATAAACGTGTGCCCAAGAAGGCGTAATGACAATGATTACCAATGAGAAGAATGAACCGATCCCCACAAGGATAGTAAGTGGCGATTCGCTGACTATAGGAAGTTGAATGATGCCACCAGGAAGGACCATTATTCAGTACCATTTATTGATCAAATGTTGGATAGACTGGCAGGGCAAGAATATTACTGCTTCCTGGATGGCTACTTAGATTATAATCCGATTGTTATTGCACCAGAGGACCAGGAGAAGACTACATTCACTTGTTCGTATGGCACCTATTCATTCAAATGACATAAAACCACGTGAGCTAGATGTGGAGTCCGATGTATACACCCCATCGAGAGGACCCAATATACCTTGCCAGGGGTATAAAGGCATGACTGACGTGATCACTAAATCTGATGCCCACGGAGGGAACTTGTAAACCTATAGGGGAACGTAGTTCTAGGACTATAAGAGTACACTGAACCCTTGTCCAACTCGGTGCTAAGCTTACTCCTAACTGGAAATGTGTATGACAACTCCCAACTAGAAATGTGTATGACACAACATAACTAAAATACTGGATAGCTCAATATTCTGACATGCAAATCTGAGAATGCAACATTAAGTACTGACAATGTAACATTTGAAAACTAGAGCATGTTTATCTGTTTAACTGACCTAGCAAGTGTAATTCATGAACTAAGAGAATCTACACAACTAGGGTTGTGAGTTTCATGCAAGCAACTAAGCAACGTTTTCATGAAAACATGATAATTCTATTAAGAATACTATAACAGCTAAATCACAACCAATATCTAAGGTTTTAAAAACCCTAGGTCTAAATAAGACATGGAGAATCAAGAATCTGACTAAATACTAGGGACCTAGTGGATAAAGGGAATCCACTAGTGAAATCCCACATACCTGGTGTTAAAATTCATGGAGGAATCCTTTGATTTCGGGGCTAAAACTTGAAGAAAACCTTCTTCTTGTTCTTGAGAGGTTAGTCGACTTTCCTCTTATTTATGCTCTAAGTTTTGGTGAATAATCGATTAGGGTAAGTTCTGACTAAATTACTAAGCTTAAACAAAGTAAAACAACGTAGTTTAGGGGTTAAACAACATAGTTTAAAAGTCCAACGTGTACGAGAAAATACTAAAATGACCCCAACTTAAAATCTGATGGAGGCTGACCACGGCGCCACTGACGGACCATCAAATGGACCCCGATCCGTCGTATGGGTCATGGTTGCTGGCCTAAGCTACTGATTTCTAGCACCCCACCTACGGTCCACTTCACAGACCGTGCAGGTCCCCTTGGTTCTTCACTTAGGGATAAGGGTCTACTGGCTCAGGACCACGGACCTTCCCAAGGTTCGTCATCAAGACCATGGCTAGTAAAGGGCTCCGTAGTCTGATGCCTGAGCCTGGGTGGTTCTGTCCTGCTCCCATGAGCTTTCCCATGTCTTGTGTGGTGGTCCACTACCCATGAGAAGCTCCATGGTCCACCACTTCTGGGCTGGGTGTGAACCACAAGTGGGTCGACAGACCGTGGTTCCTTTCACGGCACGTGAACACCTCTGTAGTTCACTATTTTTCCTGTTGTTCAGGTTTGCTAAGTTTGAGGTGTTACAATAAGCTTAAAACCACGTAGTATAGGAATTAAAAAAGTGAAAAAGATCCAACTACTCCTAACTAAAATCTTCCGAACAACTTCTACGGACGCCTTCTACGGTTCATAAAAGTGTACATAGCCCTGTCAACGGCTTCGTGAAATGCATGTGGGGAAATTCTTATTTTTGAAGTTTGATTCCATGGGCCATTAACTTTTCCACGATATTTCTACCCTCTTATCTTGTCGAAGCAAAATCTTCCAACTTTTCTATCCTTCATTCCATCACAAGGTCTATGTCTCATAAACCTTTACATATATCATGCAACCGTCCTTATAACTTCCAATTAGTTGAAGCTTTAATATGGCCTATGGACCCATCCATGGTCAATATAACCTTTCATGGCACGTGTAACCCATCTGTCCTATCAACCCTCATTTTTCAATTCTCTTATGGTTGATCAATGGACTAGTCTACAGTTCGTGAATCCTTGTACAGATAAGTATTTGTGGTCCCTGACTAGGGACTTCCCAAATCTTGAGTTACCTTCCATGGACCGTGAAAGCATATATGGTCCATGAACACCTCTCATGAAGGACAAAAGTTGCAAACTTCAGCAACTTTTTTTTGCATTTTCCCACTTCAACTAACTTTTGCACTTCTGAGGTGTTACAATAGCTGATAGCAAGAGATTAAGGTGGAGCTTGTTGGTGTCTGGAGTTGAATCATTTCCTTCTATATGTTTTGATTAATCTTTTGTATTCTAAGGCATTCCATTTACTTGTATATTTCTAGTCATGTACGCGATCTTAATTTGTAGTAATTCTGTAATGATGCCTACCAGGTTTTGGGATGGATCTCTTGTAACTTGTTTCCTCTTTCATTGTATGTATATATATGCCTAGTTTTTCCACTACAATTTGATTTAATTTTAGTGTACGTCTTTAAAGTTGGTTCTTACACTCCCTAAGCCTGTCACTCTCATTCTTAGCTAAGTGTTGACTTACCTATTGGTGGGTTGTAATAGGTGCTGCTATTACACATAGTTTTGGGTCACCCATTATTAGTGCATGACTCCTACACTAGTGGTTCCCACCCAATTATCTATAAAAGGGCATAGAACTGTGGCGCTTTCTCTTCTACCTCCTCCATAATAAAGCTCCTCTCATGTATAAATCTTTTTACCTTCTGCACTAAGTAGTGCCTCTTGTGTTGATCAATCATGATCTCTCATAGAAATGTTGCCAATCTTTTCTTCAATTTTGAAGTAGTACCTAAAAACTGAAGGAAAAGTCGTAAGATGATGTATTCTAGCATTGGTAATAAGAAGTAAATGTAAAACAAAAACCTAGAAAAATACTTCCAAAATCTGATTTCTTTTTAAACTTCTGACTTGTTACTGCCTAAGCATTTGTTGCATCGAGTTTCCTATGGTGAGGAACCCTTGCTATGCAATCCCCTATCATGAAGAAACGTTTGTCACCACACACATCATCTTCTCCATTGAACTTGAGTCCAAGTCATGGCAATCAGGAATTTCGACACAATTTTGTTGAAATTCCTCACAGATCGAATCATTTTCGAGCATGTAAGGCTCTTAACCAATGTTTTTACAATGATTTAAGGCCAAAATCAATCCATATGGGAATATTGAATGTTCTAAGTCTCTTTTTAAACCACCCCCTCCATTGTTGAGTTCTACCATAAAAAAAATCCTGGTTCGACCCATGCAACGCTATGAGTAACTTAGATATGTAAAGCTTAGAAGCATGATTTTATCTACCCTTCTACTAGAGCAAACAAGTTCCTACTCCAAGACCTCCAAATAGCTAGTTCTAACAACCAAATTGGTGTGGAAAATGTGAGATTATCAAGAAAATCTAGGAGTAAAAGAATTAGAAAGGATGACTTACCTTGTATTTAGTGAAAAAAAAGATAGGTTGTAGAAAGAATTCATGCTAGAAGTTGAAGAGTTCAAAATGACCATTCTCTTCCTTTTTAGTCATGCATATTTCTACGTAGCTGACTTGTGTTCAAACTTCCCCAAATGTTCCAATGCACAACAAAATTTTCCTAATTTAATATTTATCCCAATTAGGGATATTTTGGTCTTAATAACTTTAATCAGTGTATAGTGTGTTATTTCCATTGTTGAAAATTTTGAATTTACCCTAAAATTACTAAAATTAAAAATATTCGATTCAGATAAAGTCCCTTCTATTTCAGCCCTAACCGCCCTTCACCCTAGTCCATTTGGGGACAAATGATTGCTTAAATAGTATATGATGTAACAACGGAATCCCTCTTTATTGAATTCTCCTTGATACATATGTATAAATTGATATTTTCCTACACACAAGATCCATTCTAAATCATTAAAACACGGGAAAAGAATGGGCTCGAACACTTGAGTCCGCCATAGCAGACAAGCTACCACCATAGTAAATTTGATGCAGCAAAGGCTTGATCACTACAGTGAACACCCGCAATCCAATACTTGGAGATGAGTTGTCTGAATTTTAATCCTACTCTAAGAAGGGATACATCGTAAAAACACTTGTAAGATAGATTTTAGAGAAAATAGCTCATGAAAGGTGGAAAATAGAGACACCCCATGGAAAATAACTCCACCCTACCTACTTGATTCTCTAGAAGAAATCTAGTTTGTAGGTGAGAGCAGAGTTGCATGGGTTCTAAGGTAGCAGGTTTGCATCGAAGTAGGCTATGGTCTTAACTTTTTGTATAGAATTGATTTATGACATATATGTACGCCATAGATTTGATGGAGACAACATGATTAGACTTGTGGGCATGATGTTCTAGTGGTTGACATTTAGAATAATGTGATTTGGATAACATAGATGTGTGTCTTGCATATGATGATAAATATGAATGAACCTCAAAATGTCTAACATGAATGAGTTGATTTGGGATTTTGTGTGTGGTCAATTCTTAAAGTAATTTGTAATTCATTGTAGTGAGTATAAAAGTGTATCATAGAGTCAATTGTATGTATTTCTTGTAGTTTTCATGATGAAATAATGTTGTACTTAATAATATTGTGAGGAATGAAGGGTTGTTTAGTAGTAATGATGTGTTACTTGGGTGAAGGGTTGCGCAATTAGTGAATCTTAACGTGTTAGGTACAACTATTGTAGTTGGGGGTTTTAAATGGGAAATTATTAAATAAACTATATTATTGTATTTGTACTCAATAATTTAAGATGCACAAGAGTTGTGGTTGTTAGATATAAGAATTTTAAAAGATAATTTGTCATCAACTCATCATGTTGAAGTGTTCATTGTGCAAAACTGATGAATTGTTTAGTCTCATAAAGCATCTCATCCTAATTAAGAGAATATCACCCCAAGTCTTTGCCGTCACTTGAGTGTTGAATTAATTTGTTCATCTATCATATTGCTCACGTTAGCTATTCTATCTCTAGATCAAGTTATAAGATGAGGATTGGTTACCCCCAAATACATGTTAATGATCTTTTTACATAATCTTAACTTCTTTTCTTAAGCAAGTCATAGTACATACTAGTTCTTAATGTTTGCAACCATTAAAAAAGAAATATTTACAAAAGAATCTTAATCCACAAAGGATCACCCTTTCATGAGAAGACTTTAATATAAAGAATCGCTTGTCCTTGTTCCTACTCTAAGCTCCATAGACGTTGTTATGAATTTAGTTGCTCATAACTAGATACTAATAATAATAAAAGTATTTAAACAACTAAAAACATAAGTTGCAAGAAAGTAAATTAAATCATTGATTAACTCAACTCTTGCAAGAGTATCTTGTCTGCTCCACAATAATCTTCTATAAAAGCAATAATTAAACCTAAAAACTATTCTAAAGTAGCTTGCATCAAAGAATGATGAAAACTCTATCATAATGATAGTCCCTAACTTCTAATGATACTGTGTAACCCTAAAAATTCCTTTCTCATGACCTATACATAATAGAAAAGTTAGAATCTAACTCTTTGTTAGGTTTTGCTTTCACTTGGTGTCACGACCCAACCCATCAAGGCCGGTGGGCACCTACTCTAATACCTAAGTAGGACCTCTATTCCCAAATAGTGAAAACCATGCGGAAGATTAAGAAAACTAAGATAGAAACAAATTCATGGAGATTTTCATAAAATAAGAGTTTAAAACTATTCGAGTTCAGACTTGTAAAGTAATTAACACCCAAGGATCTAGTCTAAACAGGTATAAGAGCTTCTAAGATTACCAGATATGAACGCAATAACAAAAGACATATCTCCCACCACATGGAAGGAAACATAGAAGTTGTTGGAGATTACCTTCGTCTTCACCTATGAGACATCACTGAACCTGCATCCAGACTATGCCCAAAAGCATAGCAAGAGTAGTATCAGTACAAACCACACATGCTGGTAGGCATCATCGGTCAACCCGATACCCACCCCATAATATAAGAAATCGACCAGAACAAACATACAATAAGACTATTCATTCCTCCACCTTTATATTTTCCTACCCTTACCATTTCCAGATACTTAAATCATACTAGTACACTTGACTTTAACCCCTTACTCACTCCGTTCTTGACCATAACTTAACCATCCTGTCTCTCGAGGAAGATCCCGAATATAATTACTACCAATCGATCCAACCACTCATGACATGCCCTTACATCTTCCACATCACCACTCAACCCTTGACTCCATAGTATGTTCTATCAAGGCCTATTAATCGTTTAATACTAATTCCCTCCAGGGATAATACTTTAACTAATTGACATTACGACATAGCACCACCCCAATTCTCAATTCTCAACGACAATACTCATTACCACCTCTCTAATGTAACACATAATGACACATGGACCCTCGATCTCCACTTACCACATCACATTCCAATTTGGGCCTAACCATTCACAATTCATTCCTTATGAGATATACCTAATTAACTTATGACACCACATATATATATATATATAATGTACAATCCAATTATCATTTCAGGAGCAATGCGCAATTCCACATCCTCAACAATACTCATATATGACAAGTCAATGGTCCTCTCATGGAATCCATACCCAAATTGTTAATGTACCGGTATGTGACACCCGATCCAATGTATGTAAGTGTGTCGGTACGTGACACCCGATCCAATATATGTATGTGTGTCGGTACGTGACACCCGATCCAATCTATATTAGTGTGTCAGTACGTGACACCCGATTCAATGTATGTATGTGTGTCGGTACATGACACCCGATTCAATGTATGTATGTGTGTTGGTACGTGACACCCGATCCAATGCATGTTAGTGTGTTGGTTCGTGACACCCGATCCAATCTATGTTAGTGTGTCGGTACGTGACACTCGATCCATCAGCACAATCACAATCACAATCACAACCATAATGAGCATACTTTTAATCACACAATTAAGTATTAGGTTCATGGAAGGCAATTGTACATATTAAATTCATTAGGTTCGTTTCCAATTTTTATCGGATGTCCCCCTTATAGCAATCAATCCATATTTATTACAAAAATAGGAACCTAAACCATCAACTAACCCTAGTTCACCGATTAGGGCTTCCTCTTATGTATACGTCTGATGTAACACCTAGGATATATGTAAAATCATCTCTTTTTGGTGTACGAAAGCCTATGCATGACTTCTACCATCAATTACCATTGTACTACGCAGTGAAAATAGATTTATAACTACTCAATTAAAAAAACCTAGCATACCTGGGCGCCAAGCATTCGCAGAGGGATTGAAGCTTGAATTCTAGTTCCAAGACGATGAGAGGGTGGATCTTGATCAAAAATCTGCAAGCTATCAATATCCTTACGCTAGAAATCTCTTTCTCCTTCCTTTCCAAGCCTAGCGGCCTTTGAAGGGTTTCTGAGGTAATTCTCGCCTCTATTTGGTGTTTTTGGAAGAAGGAGAAATTAAGACCTAGTGTTATTTAAGTTCTGTCTCACCCATCCAGCTCTAGCGGCCACTTATCCCGCTAGAGCGCCACTGCCCTGGCGACATTTGGCCCACTCTGGCGGGCCGAGAGATCCAGTTTTCCCCGACATTTTTTCTTTCCTAATTAACGATGGTTCGGGTCGTTACACTTAGTCAACTCTAGATTCATAACATAGGGGGTACGGTGGGAGATATATTGGGGAGAAGGGGGTCCTATCATTGGGCTCCATCTTACCTTTCTTAATTTTTCTCGGTGCATTGTAAGTTAATCAAATTAATATTTATCCACAAAATCTCGATCCTCATCAGGTGCATTATGAGGGCCATTATGTTCCCCAAGATGTGGACTTTATTTCTTCAACCTATTTGGCTATGTTTTAGTCTCGGATACTCTACTTTAAGTCTGAATCTATATTTTTTGTTATTCCTTGTTTCTTAGCCTAAAATTAGTCTAAATATATAGCTCATCACAACAACTATGCATATAACACAAGGATATATGTAAGCTTATACATCGAATTTTGCTAAATTATGAGTAAAAATATGATGCTTGGATGAGTAAATACAACCCAGGTCTCTACCCTACACTTTATGTTTTTTTCCATCCTCGAACAACTCGTCCTATCCCAATAGACCTAGTAACTCATCAACATTCATTTAGACAAGTTTACTCGTAATCTGGTTTTCATAGACAGTTTTAATCAGGATTTTGAATTCACTCAATCAAGCATAACTCTTTCAAACCTCTAACTTTTCATGCAAACATTAAAACTTCTAAACTAGCTTTTTTAAAATATATATTGGGGCAACGTGCTAAGATGAAACTAATGTAGTCATTAATTCACCAATTCTTATTATCAAGTGTCTTCACCATTAAAGAAATTCCCTTCTCACTCATCATGTAGGTTTATGACCAATCGGGGTGTCACGGCCCAGGGGGACCTCCTAGACGTAATACGGCGTACTTGACCCCGAAGGGATCACATACAAGCCCTTAGCATAATCATACACATAAATCCATAAGAATGATGTGGAAAATTTAAAACTTTTACAATCGAAGTCAACTTCATTTTCATAAACGAAAATAAGAGTCTAAACCTTGTCTCAATCACCATCTAGTACAATAAAGAGTACAAATAGGTCAAAATACCTTTACATCAATAAAGTCTCAAAAGTAGAGAGTACAATAAAAGCTAAAAAATGATAACATCTTGTCCTCGAACTTGAGGACTCACCAAGCCTAGGGAATAGTCAACCCAAGCTTCTCTTGAACAAAGAAGTACGTCTCAACGATCGGAACCTACACCCATAGTAAATGTAGAAGAAATGGGTTAGCACATAAAGTACTAAGTATGGAAGCATGCATAAAATTCCTTGAATTATGATAAAAAGGACATTTTTGTTAAAAAGTATGCATTTGTCAAGTTTGGAAATCAACATGCACTTTCAAGGTAAAACACAATCCATAATCACATTTATGCTTATAACATAGTAAAATCATTACCTTAGAAACCCCTAAGGAACACATGTGCAATGTATGGTTGGCATCCCATAATACCAACCATACTAAGTACTCCTTTGAAGCTACCTTAGTCATACATCTCATCTTTAGACCTCATCATAATCAATAGTCATACATAAGGAAATAGTCATGTACATTACTTTGAACATAAGGAAAGTCATTCATAGTAACCATCCATGCATATATTCATGTCTCATCATAGCATAAAGAAATTACCCCATAACACCTTTCTAAGTTATGCAATGTAAAAGTGAAGTCTCATACCCCCACTCCTACTAAGTAAAACTCATCAAGAAGTCATAGGTATAGTTCATATCTTACTCATTATCTTGGCATATAGGGAAGAATAGCCATAATCGACATAGACCATGTGAGCGACATGGAATCCGGTGTCATGTAACCCCACACTAAAAGAAGGTGTCCTACTTGCCTAAGGTAGAACTACATGTATTAGCTTTTAGGTGGATTCACTAGCTAAAGAGCTATGTGGGCACATAGTTATGGGATAGGGAGATTGCTTCTAGAAACCCGACATGTTGTATTGACGGGGGACTTTCCATCTCATGAGAATAATCTAGATGACCCGGCCTATTGTATTGATGGGAGGGCATCATTGGCCATATTCACTTGGTTCTAAGCATTGTTTTCCGAATTATACATAATTAGTCGTGAATTGCATTTACATGTATGAAGGAATACTTTGCCCTTCATTCAATACAACTCATAAAATAGCTCATAGATCCAATAGGTGAGAACTAACTTTCAACCTTAGAATTAGGGGTGTACATAGGTATGTTTGGTTTGGTTTTTCAATTAAAAAAAACATAAACCAATTATGTCGATTTATTGAATCTAAATACCAAATCAAACCATACAAAGTCGGTTTTTTGGTTTCGGTTTTAGTCGGTTCTTTCAGGTTTTTTCAGTTTTTTACAACTTAACGGTGTTTGAAAAAGAGATCAAATATATTTTCACCTACCTATGTGATAAGCTAAACTTAAGAAATGTGAAATGAATAGAAATTTTCTTCAAGACGGTAAAATTCACATGAGTACAAAATATATTTTTTTGAAATATCAACGTTCACTATGTTAAATTAATAAGATTAAAGGATACAGTCAAACTGAATACAAAACAAAATATTTACAAAGCAAATTGTTAACTTCGAATTTGAAAAACTATAACAATATAATTGTAACTTCGGATCTTAATACAAAATAAAATATTTACAAATTTTGCAAGCCCAAATTTGAAATAAAATATATAAGCATTAAAAACTATAAACTAACTAAAAATATATTAACAAAGTAGAGAATAAGTAATATATTTTATCTATAAATAAAATAAAATTATATATATAATATTTACAAAATTTTACAAGCCCAAATTTGAAATAAAATATATAAACATTGAAAGCTATAAACTAACTAAAAATATATTAACAAAGTAGATTATAAATAATATTTACAAAATTTTACAAGCCTAACTTTGAAATAAAATATATAAACATTGAAAACTATAAACTAACTAAAAATATATTAACAAAGTAGATTATAAATAATATTTTTTTTATCTATAAATAAAATAAAATTATATATACAATATTTACAAAATTTTACAAGCCCAAATTTGAAATAAAATATATAAACATTGAAAGGTATAAACTAACTAAAAATATATTAACAAAGTAGATTATAAATAATATTTTTATCTATAAATAAAATAAAATTATATTATTTACAAACTTTTACAAGACCAAATTTGAAATAAAATATATAAACACTGAAAATTATAAACTAACTAAAAATATATTAACAAAGTAGATTATAAATAATATTTTTTATCTATAATAAAATAAATAAATAAATATATATATATATATATATATATATATATATTATGTCGGTTTGGTTTGGGTTTGGTTTGACTTTTTTTCATTTACTACCAAACCAAGAGTGGTCGATTTTTTTTTTCAACACCAAACCAAACCACAAGTCTGTTCTTTTTCGGTTTGATT
Organism: Solanum pinnatisectum; assembly: GCA_035578085.1. Taxonomy (NCBI): domain Eukaryota; kingdom Viridiplantae; phylum Streptophyta; class Magnoliopsida; order Solanales; family Solanaceae; genus Solanum; species Solanum pinnatisectum. Next base: position 57,896 of record JAWPEI010000111.1, read on the forward strand.
TGGTTCGTCGGTTCGGTTTGACTTTACGGTTTGACTTGTACACCCCTACTTAGAATCATCATTAACATGTGAGTAAACCTTTCACATTATTGTTCATAGTGTTTCATGAGAATAGCCTTTAAATCAACACAACAACATTATCATTATCCTAGACAATTCATACATAAACAAGTGTAAGAGTAAGGGAAGAATGGTCTTTCAACAATACCTCAATTTACACAATAGTCATAGGATCTTCACTTTCTAAGTGAATCATTAGTCCATACACAACATTCATCAACATGTACAAACCCTAGAAATTTACCCCCTCAAGGGTCATGAATCATGTCTCACAATTAAACCTAGAAATACTACACTAGGCATAAAGAAAACAAGATTCAATAACTAAAATATCATAGACACAATTCATAGTGTTCATCTTGCATCAATACACCCATCACAATTCATGAAATTGGAGTCATGGGGTAATTCATGGGTTCATGGGGAATTTTACTACAAAAATCACCATTAAACAACAAATCAACCATAATATAAGACAATTGACCCATTGAAATCATTTTTAGGAAGAACCCATGGCTAGAATGAAAACCCTAGTTTTTTGAAGAATCTACCAATTCGAAATTAAAGAGTTGAAGGGCTTCATGGAGAAAAGTGTTCCATGAATCAAGACTCACATACCTTGATTGATGTTTTCCTCACGAAATTGGAGTGAAAAGGTTGGAACTTGAGCCCTAAGCTTGACCTTGGTCTTGTTCTTCAATGGAGTATTAGAGAGAGAATTTTCGGAGAATGAAGTTGGTTATGTTTGAGTCTTGAGAGTTATGAGGGGTTAAAGAGTGGTTAATAGTTAAAAAGTACTTACATATGTTTAAATAACTAATGTAAGTCGTTCCTAACCTTTAATAATTAATATAGAACATACCTAATTTAATTCACCCTTGGCCGAGATTTTGGGCAGATTCACAGACCCCATCTACGACCCCCCACCCACGAGGCGTGGATGGACCCACAGATCGTACTGGTCACTCGTGGGTTGGGTCTGGAGCTGGTCATCTTGGCCATGCTTTCAGGCCTTACTCACGAGACCCCACCCATAGGGCGTGAGTGGGTCTACGGCCCGTACTGCATGGGCGTGGAAAGTGACTGAGAATTGGTCATTTGGGGGAGTTTGGGGAAGACTTAGTCTTGACTCATGACCCCCACCTACGGGGCGTGATTCCACCCACGAGGCGTGGGTGCCCCTCTCATGGACCATGCTGTTTTGACGGCTTTTTGGGGTTGTTCCTTAGCCTCCTCAAGGACCCTTAGGGGTCCTTAGGGGGCCATGCCTTAACGTTTAGGCACTAGGACCTTAGTACTAAGTTAGGGAAGTTATTTTAGGACTCTAATCTTCATGTTAATCCTATTTAGGCTACTAGTTTACATGTTAGACTCTAGCTTAGGTCCTTAGAATTCCGGGGTGTTAGATTATCTCCCCCTTGGGAACATTCGTCCCTGAATGACGATCCAAACACCAAACTAAGTTAGAAACTCTAGACTAGAAGTCCATCATGCATCAAACATCAAAACCATGCAAAACTTACAATTGCACTATTTACCTCATGCACTATTCAAAAGGAGGAAACTTCAACTCCATCATAAGACATGGTCAATGCAACACAAGAAAGTGGGAACTACATCTACCAACCCAATATGCACAAAACTCATCAATTCACATAAACATGGGAGAACTACCTTCTCCAACTCAAAGATAGATTAACACCACCATATTGAGCCAACATGTCATTTCATCAAAAACACAACTAAGCATGTTCATCAATTCACCTCATGAAGTCAAATATGAAATCATCATACTAAAATGTAAATCAACATGAGGAACATATAAATCATGAAAACTCAATATATGCTAAACATGAATTCTCACAAGAACATGCACAATATAAGGAAATCATAAAGAACGCTTAAAGCACATATTACTTCCAAAACACCAACTCAAGAAAACTACATACCTCAAGTTTGGTTAGGAGTAGAAGGAAAAAGATAAGGATAATAGGACTTCATATCAGCCTCAGCCTCCCACGTAGCACCCTCAACTAAGTGATTCCTCCATAAGACCTTAACGGAGGCTACTTCCTTATTTCTCAACCTCTTCACTTGCCGGTCCAAAATCTCAATCGGGACTTCTTCATAAGAAAGGTTTTCATCAACTCCTAAACCCTCTAAAGGAAGGATGGATACCGGATCACCAATGCACTTCTTGATCATGGAAACATGAAACACCTGGTGAACCAGGGCTAACTCATTTGGCAAGTCTAATTCATATGCAACTTTCCCAACATGTTTCAAGATTTGGTATGGGCCCACATACTAAGGACTAAGCTTTCCCTTCTTACCAAACCTTATCACACCTTTCATAGGCGAGATTTTCAAGTAGACCCAATCACCAACCTCAAATTCACGATCCCTCCTTCTAATATCGACATAAGATTTTTGCTGACTTTGGGCCGTCTTCAACCTCTCTCTGATAAGTAGAACTTTTACAATGGCATCATAAACTAGTTCGGGACCAATTAGAGAAAATTCACCTACTTTAAACCAACCAACCGGAGAACTACACCTCCTACCATATAGTGCTTCAAATGGAGCCATGGCAATGCTTGAGTGGTAACTATTGTTGTAGGCAAATTCTATCAATGGGAGATGATTATCCCAATTACCCTTGAAATCAATCACACACACCCTCAACATGTCCTCTAAGGTTTGAATGGTACGTTCTGCTTGACCATCCGTTTGAGGGTGGAAAGCGGTACTAAGTTTAACATTGGTACCAAGCCCTTGTTGGAATGCCTTCCAAAAATGTGAAGTAAATTGAGTGCCCCGATCCGAAATGATAGACAAAGGAACCCCATGCAACTTCACAATTTCCTTGATGTACAACTTGGCATAGTCTTCCGTCGAAAAAGAAACCTTGACGGGAATGAAGTGGGCTGATTTAGTCATTCTATCAATAATGACCCATATAAAATCATGTTGCCTTCGAGTATGAGGCAAACCCACCACAAAGTCCATATTCACCTCCTCCCACTTCCAAGTGGGAATATTTATATCTTGCAACGAACCTCTCGATTTTAGGTGTTCGGCCTTAACTTGTTGACAATTCAGACGTTTGGCCACAAAACCCGCTATATCCTTTTTCATTCCATTCCACCAATAAACTTTTTGTAGATCACGGTACATCTTGGTGGCTCCCGAATAAATAGAATACCACGAACCATGAGCCTCTTCTAAAATTTGCTCTCCCAAGCTATCAACATCCGGAACACATAATCTACCTTGGTACCTAAGCACCCCATCTCCCCCTTAGGAGAAAGCCTCAACGGACTTGTTGAGAACTGATTCTTTCAACTCCATCAAAATAGGATCAAGGTGTTGCTTAGACTTTACATCTACAATAAAAGATGATTCGGAACTATAATGGACCATAAATCCACCCTTGGTGGAATCCACTAGTTGGATACCTAACTAGGCCAACCTATGCACATCACGAACTAACTCATTCTTCTCATCTTTTACATGAACCACACTACCCATAGACATTCGACTTAGGGCATCCGCAACTACATTGGCTTTGCCGGGGTGGTAAAGGATACTCATATCATAATCCTTTAAAAGTTCTAACCATCTTCTTTGTCAGAGATTCAATTATTTTTGGCTAAACACATATTGAAGACTTTTGTGGTCAGTGAAAACATCTACATGGACCCCATAAAGGTAATGTCTCTATATTTTCAAGGCAAACACTACCGATGCTAATTTGAGATCATGAGTCAGATAATTATTTTCATGTACCTTGAGTTACCCCAATGCATAGGCAATTATTTTACCACGTTGCATAAGGACACATCCCAAACCCACTCGAAAATCATCATAATATACCACAAACCCATCGGTACCCTCCAGTAAGGTCAACACCGGAGCGGATGTAAGTCTATCCTTCAATTCCTGGAAGATTTTCTCACAAGCCTCCAACCACAAACTTAGCTTTCTTTTGACTCAATGCCATCAATGGAGAAGCAATATAGAAGAAACCCTTAACAAATCTCCTATAGTAACCGGCCAAACCTAAAAGGGTTCTAATATTGGTAGCAGTTAGAGGTCTAGGCCAACCCTTGACCGCATCCTTCTTCTTAGGATCTACCTCAATACCCATGCCCGACACAATATGACCAAGGAAGGCAACCAACCTTAGCCAAAACTCACACTTAATATACTTAGCATATAATTGGTGATCTTTATGGACTTGCAATACGATCCTCAAATGATCCATATGTTCACCCTCACTTCTTGAATAGATCAAAATATTGTCAATAAAAACAATCACAAACGAATCAAGATAATGTCTAAATACCTTATTCATTAGGTCCATGAATGTTGCCGGGACATTGGTCAACCAAATGACATAACCACAAATTCAAAGTGACCGTACTAGGTCCTAAAGTCCATCTTGGGAATGTCAACCCCTCTTACCCTTAGTTAATGGTAACCCGAACTGTAACACCTCGAAATGCTAATGACCTAAGCTAGAGCCTAACACGTAAACTAGAAGCCTAAATAGGATTAACATGAAGAGTAAGGTCCTAAAACAATTTCCCTAACCTAGTACTAAGATCTTAGTGCCTAAACGACAAGGCATGGCCCCCCCAAGGGTCCTTGAGGAGGACCAATGGACTGACCTAAAAGCTATCAAAACAGCTTGGTCCACGAGAGGGGCACCCACGCCACGTGGGTGGACTCACACCCCGTAGGTGGGGGTCATGAGTCAAGACATAGTCTTCCCCAAACTCCCCCCAAATCTCTTAGTCTCTAAAGGAAACCACGACCATGTAGTACGGTTCGTGGACCAACTCATGCCCCGTAGGTGGGGGCTTCTGAGTGAGGCCTGGACCAAGGCCAAAAGGAAAGCCACAGACCCAACCCATGAGTGAACAGTATGGTATGTGGGTTCATCCATGCCCCGTAGGTGGGGGGTCGTGGATGGGGTCTGCAAAAGCTGCCTCAATTCGGCCAAAGGTCAAACACTTTAACTAATTCCTAATTAATTAAGTAATGGTGGGGACGGTTATTATTAGTTATTTTAGACCTATATAAAATACTTCTAAGTCATTAAACTCCACTTAACACCTCATAACTCACAAGACTCAAACATAACCAACTTCCCTCTCAAAATATTCTCTCTCTAAGACTCCATTGAGAACAACACCAAGGTCAAGCTTAGGGCTCAAGTTCCAACCTTTTCACTCTAATTTCATGAGGAAAACATCAATCAAGGTATGGGAGTCTTGATTCATGGAACACTTTTCTCCATGAAGCCCTTCAACTCTTTAATTTCGAATTGATAGATTCTTCAAAAAACTAGGGTTTTCATTCTAGCCATGGGTTCGTCCTAAAAATAATTTCAATATGTCAATTGTCTTATATTATGGTTGATTTGTTGTTTAATGGTAATTTTTATAGTAAAACTTCCCATGAACCCATGAAATCCCCCATGACCCCAATTTCATGAATTGTGATGGGTGTATTGATGCAAGATGAATACTATGAATTTTATCTATGATATTTTAGTTATTGAATCTTGGTTTATTCATGCCTAGTCTAGTATTTCTAGGTTTAATTGTGAGACATGATTCATGACCCTTGAGGGGGTAAAATTGCTAGGTTTTGTACATGTTGATGAATGTTGTGTATGGGCTCATGATTCACTTAGAAAGTGAATATCCTATGACTATTATGTAAATTAAGGTATTGTTGAAAGGTCATTCTTCCCTTACCCTTACGCTTGATTATGTATGAATGGTCTAGGATGATGATAATATTATTGTGTTCATTGAAGGGCTATTCTCATGAAACACTATGAACAATAATGGGAAAGGTTTACTCACATGTTAATAATGATTCTAAGGTTGAAAGTTAGTTCTCACCTATTGAATCTATGAGTTATTTTATGAGTTGTATTGAATGAAGGGCAAGATATTAATTCACACATGTAAATACAATTAAAGACTAACTATGTATAATTTGGGAAATAATGCTTAGCACCGAGTGGATATGAAAAATGAGGCAGGCCTTCCCACAATACTTTAGGCCAGGTCTTCTACAAATGATCTCATGAGATGGAAACTCCCTCGTCAATACAATAGGCAGGATTTCTAGAAACAATCTCTCTATCCCATAACTATGTGCCCACATAGATCTTTAGCTAGTGGATCCACCTAAAAGTTAATACATTTAGTTCTACCTTAGGCAAGTAAGACACCTTCTTTCGGTGTGGGGTTACATGACACCAGATTCCATGTCGCTCACATGGTCTATCTCGGTTATGGCTATTCTTCCATATATGACAAGATAATGAATAAGACATAAACTATACCTATGACTTCTTGATGAGTTTTACTTGGTAGGAGTGGGGGCATGGGACTTCACTTTTACATTGCACAATTAGATTTTAAAAGGGTTTGTAGGATGGTTTGTTTATGCTATATTGAGACATGAACATATGCATGTATGTTGAATGGATGGTTGCTATGAATGACTTTCCTTACATTCAAAGTAATGGACATGACTATTTCCTTATGTATGACTATCGATTATAATGAGGTCTAAAGATGAGATGTATGACTAAGGTAGCTTCAAAGGAGTACTTAGTATGGTTGGTATTATGGGATGCCAACCCTACATTGAACAAGTGTTCCTTAGGGGTTGCTAAGGTAATGATTTTACTATGTTATAAGCATAAATGTGATTATGGCTTGAGTTTTACCTTGAAAGTGCATGTTGATTTCCAAACTTGACAAATGCATACTTTTTAACAAATATCTCCTTTTCATCATATTTCAAGGATTTTTATGCATGCTTCCATACTTAGTACTTTATGTACTAAACCATTTCTTCTACATTTACTATGAGTGTAGGTTTCGATCGTTGAGACGTATTTCTTCTTTCAAGAGAAGCTTGAGTTGACTATTCCCTAAGCTTGGGGAGTCCTCATGGTTCGAGGACAAGATATCATTCATTTCTAGTTTTTATTATACTTTCTATTTTTGAGACTTTATTGATGTAAAGGTCTTTTGACCTTGTTTGTACTCTCTATTGTACTAGATGGTGATTGAGACAAGGTCTAGACTCATATTTTCATTTATGAAAAAGAAGTAGACTTCAATTGTAAAAGTTTTAAATTTTTCGCATCTTTCTTTTGGATTTATGAGTATGATTGTGCTAAGAGCTTGTATGCGACCCCTTCGGGGTCAAGTATGTCGTGTTACGTCAAGGGGGTACCCCTAGGTCGTAACACAAATGAAGATCTATCTTGGAGAAATAGTTAGCCCCTTGAAGTTGATCAAACAAATCGTCAATTCTAGGAAGAAAATACTTATTCTTTATAATGACATTATTCAATTGGCGGAAATCAATACACATCCTAAGGGACCCATCTTTCTTCTTTACAAACAATACCGGAGCACCCCATGGAGATATGTTTGGTTGAATAAAACCCTTGTCTAACAAGTCATTGAGTTGCTCCTTCAACTCTTTCAATTCGGTCAAAGCCATTCTATAAGGAGGGATGGATATGGGTTGTGTATCTGACAAAAGATCAATGCCAAAGTCTATTTCCCGTTCGGGAGGAATGTCGGGCAAGTCATCAGGAAAGACTTTTGGAAACTCACTCACCATGGGGACCGACTCTAAAGAAGGGACCTTGGACTAAACATCCACAACCCTAACAATATGATACACGCACCCCTTGGAGATCATTTTCCTAGCTTTTAGACATGAAACAAATTTACCTCTAGGAATAGAATTCCCCCCTATCCACTCTAAAATTGGCTCTTTTGGAAATTTAAATTTGACCACCCGGGTCCTACAATCTATTGAAGCATAACATGCACAACCAATCCATGCCCAAAATTACATCAAACTCAAGCATATCAAATTCTACCAAATCAACCAAAGTGACTTTATGAGACAAAGAAATAGGACAACTCCCATATACTCTTTTAGCTACAACCGAGCCACCAACCAGGGTAGAAATCGAAAAAGGCTCTATTAGGGTTTCAGGGAGTACATCAAATTTCTTAGCCACAAAGGATGTAACAAAAGACAAAGTGGCATCGGGGTCTAATAATACATAAACATCAATGGAAAAGACTTGCAACATACCCATTACAATATCCGAGGAACTCTCTTGGTCACCTCGATCAAGAGCATAGAAGCGGTTCTTCTTAGGAGCATCGGAGTTGGAACCACTAGGAGGAGCTTAATTACCCTCTCTTCCCTTGGTTGTACGGGTTGGCAATCTTTCAATTGATGCCCACTTTTTCCACATCCATAGCACACACCCATACCGGCAAGACATTTACCATCATGCTTTTTACCATCATGCTTCTTACCACACTTGGCACAAGTAGGCCTCACCATAGAAGATCCACCACTATTACCTCCTTGAGGCTTAGGGTTAGACACCCTATCTTTTTTGACCCTTGGACCACTAGAGGAGCCTTGGTTGGAAAATCTTTTCTTGAATCTTGGCTCACCTTAACCCTCAAACTTACCATTAGAAGAATTTCCATCATCGGTCCTTGCCCTCTTTACCTCTCTATTTTTCTTCCTAAGCCTTGTCCCTCAACTTGTTGAGCATACACCATTAGACGTGAAATGTCCATATTTTAATGAAACATTGCCGCATGGCATTCTTTCTAAATCGAGTCGGACACACCCGTGACAAATGGGCTCATCTAATATCTAGGATTAGACACCAAAGATGGGGCATATTTGCACAACTTAGTGAATTTCAAAGAATATTCTTGGACACTCAAACCTCCTTGACGAAGGTTGATAAATTCCTCCACCTTTTTTTACCTCTTCTCCCATGGAAAGAACCTACAAAGGAATGCATTCTTGAACACTTCCCAACTAATAGGACCCGCTCTTATAGCCCTATTATGCTTCCATTGTGTATACCATACTTGGGCCACATCCTTCAATTGGTACCCGGCTAGTTCGGCTTTCTCATAGAAGTCCATAGCATCCACTATCTTGTAAACCTCTTCCACAAACTCTTGTGGGTCTTCATTCACTTTGGAACCAAAGAACATAGGAGGGTTCATTCTTGTGAAGTCTCTCAACCTTAAAGCCATGGTGCTCACATTAGGATTTATCCGGGGCTCAACTTCCCTATTTGCTTGTGCCGTTATAGATTGGGCTTGAATGGTCACGGCTTGTGTTTGAGTCGTCATGAGTTGAGTCAATGTTTGGAGAGCCGCCCTTATCTCCACATTAGTCATCGCCCCTTCATCATTAGGAACTTGAGGGTCTTGAGGAGCTTGGGGAGGAACTCCCTCATTCACATTCTCCTCTTCCACCCTCCTTGCATTCACCCTTCTTGTATTCATTGCCTATAATCACAAGAGTAGGGTTAGGAAATGGGTTTCATAGAGTTAGGACTCCTAATCACGACTAAAGAGTAATGAAAGAAGTGAAAGTTTCTAAACAGCTTATAGCCTCTCATTCATACGTGTGGCATGCTTCACACTCGTGAATAAGACTCTACTGGATGTTGTTCATAAGACATCAACCCTAAAAATCATCCCAAAACCTTATACTCTGATACCAAGTTTCTCACGACCCAAGGGTACCCCCTAGACATAACACGGCGTACTTGACCCCGAATGGGTCACATACAAGCCCTTAGCATAATCATACACATAAAGCCATAAGAATGATGCAGAAAATTTAAAACTTTTACAATCAAAGTCGACTTATTTTTCATAAATGAAAATATGAGTCTAGACCTTGTCTCAATCACCATCTAGTATAATAGACAGTACAAATAGGGTCAAAAACCCTTTACATCAATAAAGTCTTGAAAGTAGAGAGTATAATAAAAGCTAGAAAATGATAACATCTTGTCCTTGAACTTGAGGACTCACCAAGCCTAGGGAATAGCCAACCCAAGCTTCTCTTGAAAGAAGAAGTATGTCTTAACGATAGAAACCTACACTCATAGTAAATGTAGAAGAAATGGGTTAGCACATACAGTATTAAGTATGGAAGCATGCATAAAAATCCTTGAATTATGATTAAAAAAAAAAAAAAGACATTTTTGTTAAAAAAAATGCATCTGTCAAGTTTGGAAATCAACATGCACTTTCAAGGTAAAACACAAGCCATAATCACATTTATGCTTATAACATAGTAAAATCATTACCTTAGCAACCCCTAAGGAACAATTGTGCATTGTATGGTTGGCATCCTATAATACCAACCATACTAAATACTCCTTTGAAGCTACCTTAGTCATACATCTCATCTTTAGACCTCATCATAATCAATAGTCATACATAAGGAAACAGTCATGTACATTACTTTGAACATAAGAAAAGTCATTCGCAATAACCATCCATTCAACATCCATGCATACATTCATGTCTCATCATAGCATAAAGAAACTACCCTATAACACCTTACTAAGTCTACTTGTGCATTGTAAAAGTAAAGTCCCATGCCCCCACCCCTACTAAGTAAAACTCATCAAGAAGTCATAGGTATAGTTCATGTCTTATTCATTATCTTGTCATATTGGGAAGAATAGCCATAACCGACATAGACCATGTGAGCAACATGGAATCCGGTGTCATGTAACCCCACATCAAAAAAAGGTGTCCAACTTGCCTAAGGTAGAACTACATGTATTAGCTTTTAGGTGGATCCGCTAGTTGAAGACCTATGTGGGCACATAGTTATGGGATAGGGAGATTGCTTCTAGAAACTCGACCTATTGTATTGACGGGGGAGTTTCTATCTCATGAGAATAATCTAGATGACCCTACCTATTGTATTGATGGGAGGACCTCTACCTCATTGGCCATATCCACTCAGTGCTAAGCATTTTTTCCCAAATTATACATAATTAGTCTTGAATTGCATTTACATGTACATAGGAATACTTTTCCCTTCATTCAATACAACTCATAAAATAGCTCATATATCCAATATGTGAGAACTAACGTTCAACCTTAGAATCATCATTAACATGTAAGTAAGCCTTTCACATTATTGTTCATAGTGTTTCATGAGAATATCCTTTCAATCAACACAACAACATAATCATCATCCTAGACAATTCATACATAATCAAGTGTAATGGTAAGGGAAGAATGGTCTTTCAACAATACCTCAATTTATACAATAGTCATAGGATCTTCACTTTCTAAGTGAATCATCAGTCCATACACAACATTCATCAATATGTACAAACTCTAGCAATTTACCCCCTCAAGGGTCATGAATCATGTCTCACAATTAAGCCTTGAAATAACTACACTAGGCATGAAGAAAATAATATTCAATAACTAAAATATCATACACACAATTCATAGTATTCATCTTGCATCAATACACCCATCACAATTCATGAAATTGGGGTCATGGGGTAATTCATGGGTTCATGGGGAATTTTACTATAAAAAATCACCATTAAACAACAAATCAACCATAATATAAGACAATTGACCCATTGAACTTGTTTTTAGGAAGAACCCATGGCTAGAATGAAAATCATAGTTTTTGAAGAATCTACCAATTCGAAATTAAAGAGTTGAAGGGCTTCATGGAGAATAGTGTTCCATGAATCAAGACTCACATACCTTGATTGATGTTTTCCTCATGAAATTTGAGTGAAAAGGTTGGAACTTGATCCCTAAGCTTGACCTTGGTCTTGTTCTTCAATGGAGTCTTAGAGAGAAAATTTTTGGAGAGGGAAGTTAGTTATGTTTGAGTCTTGAGAGTTATGAGGGGTTAGAGAGTGGTTAATACTTAAAAAGTACTTATATATGTTTAAATAACTAATGTAATTCTTTCCTAACCTTTAATAATTAATATAGAACTTACCTAATTTAATTCACCCTGCGTAGATTTCGGGGCATTCACGTGGCGTGGATGGACCCACGGACCATACTGGTCACTCGTGGTTTGGGTCTGGGGATGGTCATCTTGGCCATGCTTCAGGTATTACTCACGAGACCCCACCCACAGGGCGTAAGTGGGTCTACGGCCCGTACTGCATAGGCTTGGAAAGTGACTGAGACTTGGTCATTTAGGGAAGTTTGGGGAAGAATAAGTCTTGACTCACGACCCCCACTTATGGTGCGTGAGTCCACCCACAAGGCATGGGTGCCCCTCTCGTGCACTATACTGCTTTGACAGCTTTTTGGGGCTCTTCCTGGCCCTCCTTAAGGACCCTTGGGGGCCCATGCCTTAACGTTTAGGTACTGGGACCTTAGTACTAAGTTAGGGAAGTTATTTTAGGACTTTAATCTTCATGTTAATCCTATTTAGGCTACTAGTTTACATGTTAGGCTCAAGCTTAGGTCCTTAGAATTTTGGGGTGTTACACGGGGTCATGAGAAAATCAAATTCACTCACTCTCACAAGAAAATTCAGTACGTGTCATACAAACCATAAGCATTTCATTATCAGATACCCAATAAGTCAAAGTATTAAACTATAAGATTAAAATGACATTTTTGGATTGTGATATCAACTAAGAGATGAGTATGAATATTTTGGTTAGAATAATGACAACTCTTCTCTATGCACTTTAAGAAAATAATTATACAATTAAGTTTTACCCCCACTCACCTTACTTTCAAATTTAATGTTGCTTTCCCTTCTACTTTCCTTTAGATTATGCCTTCCTTTTTAGTTTACTTGTTTCCATAATCTCATGTTTAATTTATTGGCCAGGTATGCTTCTAATATTGCAAGTATGATGTGAGCTAGAGTTCATTGATATGTGATATTCTTGGAGGAACACTTGATTAAAGATTGAATTATAGCATCTCTATAGAAGAATATGGATATTTTCAAAATTCTAGCACTTGCACAGATAGTAGAGGATCTCTCAAGTCAAATTTAGGATACCCAGAATCGAGAAACGGAGTAGAATAAGAGGGCTAGATTTACTAGATTTTACAGAGAGCCTTTGATGAGTCCACAAATTGGACTCATTTAGGGCTATATTTTGATAGAATTAGTGTCCTCAAATGCATATTTTATCTCAATATCTGATGAAAACACTTAAGTTTCAGGTATTTGGAGTTTGAAGGAAAGCATGGACTCTACTTAGCAAAAAAGGAACAAAGGCAGATGAAAGAACGAAGAAATGAAGATTTGAGAATCGCCGAACTCATTCAGAGAGTCACCAAAAGGTCTTATCCTCACCTTTTGTTCCAATGTGCTAAGCCCTTAAGGAAAGGATCAAATCGATGATGAAAAAGAGCAGTCGACATATCGTCGAGAAGTTCTGCGAAGCTGTACTATGTCGCCCAATGATTCAAACACGACGATGCCGAAGGTTAGAGCAAGACGGCAATGAAACCTACCAAAGGGAAGATCACCGAGTTGATCGATGATCTCGTCTAACGAAGCCGAATGATCTGCTGCAACACAGATTTTTGAAAACTATAAATACTTGTTGAGAGTTGTAGCTTATCATCAGATTTTTAATATAAAACTTTTAACATAGAATTTTGAGTTCTAAGTTTGGAGAGGGTTTTGAAAAACTTGAAGGTTCAAAGGATTTCAACTCCAAGATTTTGGGTTTGGGTCTCTTGGATTCTTCACTCTTTGCTTGTTTTGAGACTTAAATCTTCATACCCATTTGAATGCAAACTCATATTAGTATAAATTTCTATCTCTTTTACATGTCTAGCTAAAACCCCAATTCTTGGGGTGTGATTTTGTGAATATGGGTTAGATTAATTATTGGGTCTTACTTGTTGATAGTTTATTTGTTGTTTAAATGTGATTTCATTTAGAAGTTGTGGTGGAACTTAATGTAATTATAGTTGCAAATACGATTTCACCTTTGTGTTTTTGGCTTGCTCGAGAGAGAGGTCGTAAAACTAAGACTACTAAATTAATGGCCAGTGGGAGTGGGTCGACATGAGGTTCAGCTCAAGAGAGTAAACCCTAGTCCTTCTCCCATACACTCAGCTCGAGAGAGTGAGTGGGCTAAGGCGGAGGTTGTTTATCATGTGGCAAGTGGGTGTCCGAGAGGAACCCATTTGATTCGGGGTAAGTTGCTCGAGAGAGAATATACCCCCACTATAGTCTAGCCTAGTCACAAATATTCAATGGATTGATTATCAAAAGCATGTACCCAATAGTCTAGTCTAACCCATATTCCTATCACTTCTCAAGAACCCCCTCTCCTTGATTAGTACTCTTTGCATTTTTGCTTGTTTTTACTTACTTGTGACAAAACCCCATTGTTAATTGATACTTTTGTGTCACCCCTTAGATTTAACATGTTTATATTTGACAATGCTTTTAGCTATGACTAATTAGAACTAAATTTTATTTTTCTATTAATTTTCAAGCCCACTCCCTTGGGACTCAACCTCAACCCTTGGTTGGGTTACTATACTATTATACGATCGTAGACACTTGCATTGGAAGTTGCGTCTTGATTACGCAAACATCAGCCTCAAAGAGACTTTAGACCATAGTTTCCTTAAAGAACAGTCCACTCTTCTAGTAGTTCCCCATCTCAATTTAGAGTGCATAGGTATGATCATTTTGTTCGGTCTTGAATGGTTCAGAGTACAGGACATTAGATTCCCATTGCAGGAGCGTTCAGGTAAGATGAGACCACTATTTACACCTTGTGTTAAGTGCATTAGACAACATCATAGGTAGATTTTTCTGGGTTTAGATGCTTTTTATTGGTATAGGCGTGATTGCCAATTTATGCAACATTGCCCGAGCAGAGGTTGGGGTGAGATATCCCAACCTATAAGGTTGTTGGCTGATTTTTTCATCTATTATTAGTCCCCTAAGAAATGACCATAGTCTGGAATGGGTTGCGGTAAAGGTAGAGGAGGAGTATACAGTTAAGGCGGTTTTCTAACCCCATGTATGCCCTAGTTGGTTACTAGGACTTGGAGACATCATCTGACATTGTCATAGTACAGTGATTGTTTTTACTCATGTTGTATGCACTGATAAATCATGTCTTTACTCTTTCATATATTACCTCATTCTTTGTTAGTAAGTTTGGGGTATACTAAGAGTTATTGCTCATACCATTTGTTATATCTACGCCGCTTTGAGAATCTATTATATATAGAAAAATTTCATCAAGATTGTGTTGTGTAAATTTTTCACCATCTTACACTGGATTACTTGATTGAGTTAGATATGTTTGACTTTGATGTCATAAAGGTTATGGATTTGTTAGTTGCATGTTAGGCTAATGTTGATTGTAGAGATAAAGTGGTAAGTTTCATCTTCCAAATGAGTAGTCTTGTAATGGAAAGGTAAATCAGACATGTTGTAGGGTAGGTTTATTTCATACCTTAAAGCCCAAAATATGATTCATGGAGGTTATATCTATCATCTAGTTTGAGTTAGAAGCACCGAGGATAAACCATAAACTATTTGGTTAATTTTTATGGTTGATTTGGGATGTATTTATGCATCCAATTACCATAAATTACATGTAACATAGCTATATTCTAAGTATAATCCTCTGAATATCAATGTATTGTATGCATAATTGTTGTAATGAGCTAATAGATATGATTAGAAAGATTTGAGGCTAAAAACAACAAGGAATGACCTAAAATATTGATGGAAATGCAAAGAGAAGTATCTCAGACTCAAACGTCATCGAAGAGATTGCTATAATGGTGTCCACAATGCAAATATACTTCCACACAATGTACCATGGTGTCCACAATGCAAAGGTACCTTCCACACAATGGACCCCATGTCGCACCTATCGAAAAGTGAGATTCTAAAATCTAATATTTATGTGATGCACGGATAAGAAATTAGGAGTCCAAGATGGACCCAGTTTTGCAACCCTCCTCCCCTGCACTATGTAATGGGCCTCACATAATGATCCTCTATTTTTTCGGACCTAGGTTGACCAAGTCAAATCAGAGTTCAATCGAGGTTAGGATTTTTACCTTACTATCATGAATATGTTTAGTATGATGATTTTTTTAGGGTTATGAATTATCATTAGGGATTACCATTAGTCATAGAATTTAAGAATTATTACTTGCCTGGATTTTTCAACATTCTTAGATTTTTAGGATTGATTGTTTTTTTCTTAGAAGATTATTGTGGAATGAACAAGATACTCTTACTAGAGATGCATTAATTAAAGGGTTTATTTACTTTATTTTATATTTATGTTCTTTAGTTGTTCAAATTCCTTTAGTAATTATTTGCATCTAGTTATGAGTAGTTAAACTCATTAATAGGGTTATGGAACTTAGAGTAGGGATGCCGATAGTAGATTATTTACATTAAAATCTTCTCATGAAGAGATGATCATTGTAGATTATGGTTCGTTCATAAGATTATATTTTTTGATAGTTGCAAACATAAAGAACTCATTTATATTTAATTTGTCTGACAAAAGAAGTTAAAATTAGGAAAAAGAATCATTAACAAGGATTGGGAGCTAACAACCTCCATCTAATAGCTTGAGCTAGACATATGATAGCTAGCCTAAGATATGCAATGGATGAACAAATTAATTCAACGCCCAGGTGGCATTGTGGCCTTAGGGGTGATACTCTGCTAATTGGTTGAGATGCTTTAGGAAACTTATAGAATTTTCAGTTTTGAATAATGAACACACCTGAAGTATTTGATAGCAACTTATTTGCTTGAATCCATATCTCTAAGAATTGTAACCCAAGTCCATCTTTCATTTCTTGATTGCAAACTCATTAGTTAATCAGTTAACAATTCCCTATTTAAAATGTCACGACCCAAAAATGGACGTGATGGCACTCGTCTTATCCCATCAAGACAAGTCCGCCTACAACCCAACTAACATGATTATTTTCATAATTATATCACTGCCACCTTAATACCAGATCTACCATCCAAGCAATATATGGCATGCTAACTACTCACATGAGGTACTACTCACGAGTCATCACTATAAGTGAGTGTGAATGGAATGAAGCGATAGAAATCAAGTCAGACCAAGGACGCACGATAGAGATTCAAAAGGTGAAGATTTTTCCTAAAAGTCACTATAGCTTCTCAAAGATAAGTACAGACGTCTCCTTATCAATCCACGAGACTCTACTTAGACTCGACTCTTGTATACACGTGAGACCTATGAACCTGAGACTCTGATACCATAAAATAATCATCAGGCCGAATATTTTCTCACATAACCACGATAAAATTCTGAATCAATGCCGGCTAAAACCAAGAGCAAACTTGAATCAACCACCAAACCCTCATATTGCTCAAACCATCACAGATCTTGTCAAGATTTCTTTCTCACAACATAATCATTCCATGAACTAAAGTTATAAAAATATGATCTTTAGACATCAGGTTCTCATCAAGGAAGAATTAAACTTATCTAACCCAATTAAGCAAATGATTAAGTTACCACCCAAAAAAAAGGATACATTCAAGCATATAGAACCTCTAACAACACTGTCGAAGTACTAGATCAATAGTTGTGATTATAGACAACTCTTAAGAACAATAGAACTAGATATGATAGTCCCCACATTCAACCACACATAATCGAAACGTGACCTCAATGACTAGATGAATATTAAGATTGTCAGACAACCATAAATACCTATGGGAGATCTATAAATTCTCATAAGCAAAGTGATACAAGTTACCATACTCAAAATCATAACAGAATTTATCATCACACTCGAGCTGAACGTCTGTACACTCCTTTCTCAAGCCTTATCCAATAGTTTTTCAACCTATCTAATGAACTTGTGACACTATTACCATAAGTAAAGCAAAATAGATGAAACCACGCGTCTCTGAACCCAAATCTCAATCCCTTTGAAGATACCTCTTTAGCCCTTGCAATAAGAGAAATATACTTGCTCTTACCTCTTTCTGAAGGCTACACTACATCCCACATTTTGTTTTTCATTATGACTTTAGCTGCTTTAAATTTTATTCGAGCGGGGTCCCTACATCTCCTTAGACTTTTCATACAACCACATTACTCACCAAATAGTGGAAAACCACAACATTAGATACTCGCTAGTCATTATTACCATAAAAAGTTTGTTTAATCAACAACCATTATTATATAGTTGCATCTCAATCACAATCCATCCCGAACTCTTATTACCATAATGCTTAGTTAGCCCTTGTCATCACCTCAAAATCAACCTTTTCATCAATATGACACCTCAAACCCAGTTATATCAATCAAATTCAAAGGAATCACTCAATTTTATATGCACCTTCTTACTAAAATATTTAATTTCATTCACCCAAGTATACTCACTAAGATTTTCTTTACCCATAAGTTTGTCATTCCGGTATCAATATACTCATTTGGAGCTTAAGACAAAATCATCTGACCTCATTTAGAATTTTATAATACACTTCATAACCTAAATGTATTAATATCGTACCAAAGATCCACCACTAAAATTTTTCTTATAAACAATGCTTAACCCATTCGTCCGTAGTAACAAGATAATTATTTTCTCAACTGCGGATGCAATATCAAATTTTATTATACCAGCATGTGATATAATTGATAAATCCTCAAGTATTTAGTATTCACACTTGACAATCGACGTTTCGTTTCCATATACCACTAGAACACATCATATCCATCGAGAAAATTGTACTCAAATAGCCCACACATTTCTTCCTATTAAGTAACTCTAATACATTACCACAAGGAAATACATGATTCTATGCACTTAACAAAGGTTTAGAAATCCACTTGCCTCAAATAATCGAGCAATTACTTTGGGACTTGAGTCTTCCCCTTTCATTAAAGTTCAAATTATCTTCAATCTATCAAATATATAATCCTCACAAGAATACGAATCTAATGAAACCCATAATACTATGTTTAGTTTCAACTCGAAAATCGAGTCAAAAAGTCATCTCGAGCCACCAAATTCGAATCTAAAATTGAAACTTAAAATTTAGAAAATATCTTTCTATGAATTTGAGTATTATACTTTAAGAGTAATAACATATAACTCAGCTACTCCATATTCACCTAGATCAAGCAGAGTCAGACACTAAATTCTCTTTATTTAGAGGTTAAGCGATCCTTAAGGAAGCAACAATTAAGCTTCAAAAATGGGTATAAAAATATATCAATTCAAGTTTTTTTTCATTGTGAGCTTAGGTTTGTGGTAGTGTGTTTTGTCAAGGTATGGATTGGTAAGGTAAGAGAGGATCGATTGCATCGGGTATTGACCATTTTGAAGGATTTGTGCATAATTTAGGTCATAAAGTTTGTTAATTTTGATTGTTAAAGGACTTAAGGAAGGATTTCATTTAAAAGTGTTGATTAGAGTATAAGGTAAAAACGTAATGGGTTATTGGTAAAATAATAAAATTCGTAAGATAGTCAGCGAAAGAAACAAGAGTCTAGCTTATTGAAGAGTTTAGGTATTTGAAAATTGCTTCATGGAAAGAATTTAAGAAGGGTGAAGGAATAATAAGACCTCTCGTATAAAACTTGGATTCAGAGTCAAGGTTGTAGGATTTTCGCTTTGAGTTAGATATGACTATGAGATGTGAACTGTTCAAAGACATACTTACTAGGGTTTATTATTGACTTTATAAAGATTGAGTTTTGATTTGGGTGACAAGCAACAATGTGTGGAAGATTCTAATGGTTATGATGGGTAACTTATAGATGTTCAACTGTCGACCTACAATTCTACATGGTTATCGAGGATTTTGAGGCGATTGAAAGCTTCTTTTAAATGGGACTACATGGACTGTTATGATATATTACATAGAAATTTGAATGTGAATAGAGGTTTTGAGCTTATAGTTTACAGAATTATTTGGGTGACCAAGAATTTTTCTAAGTTTTGACATGAGATATATAATGGTTTGAATGGTAGTTGAAATTTTGTATGTGAAAGATTGTGTGGAGTCGACTTTGTGTATGATTCAATAGTTGTATCTCAATGGGAGAGTACTATTAGATTTGGAATTAGTTCTATCAACCTTAGGTGGGACCCATCTATCATGAGATGTCTAAATGGAAAGAGAGGGAGCCATAGTTCAAATTTTTTTTAGGCTACAATGTGTTTGGTAAGAAGACTTTGATACTTGTGACGGTGTGAAAGTAAGGTAAATGGTTGGTGTGGTTATGATGTTTGTTTGTATTAGGAGTGTTGGTTTTGATGGAATGGTGTGGGACGTGGTGATGGATTGACTTGTCAATATTGAATAATTCTAATGATGAAAAAGGGGTAATAAAAGGCAATGTGATTAATTATTGGTGTGTGATGTGTTGAGAATGGTTTGAAAAGCTTATTGACTCATTGTTGATGTTGTATCATGATTGTGTTGTTGTGAATTGTTCATTATTATGAAAATGGTCATCTTCTCATTATTTGTATGAACATGTCATTTGCAAGAGGGAAACACATTATTACAAATAAACATAATTTATAATCAAAAATTAAATTTGGAATCCCTAAGCGAAAACACATGTTGATTAGCTTGACAAAAAATCTTACAAGGAACCAGAAGTTAAAGTTTCTCATAGTAGAGCCAGTTTGTGAAATTATTGCAAGAGGGAACAATATATTGTACTACTAGTTAAATATTGATAGCGAGTGAATTTTTCAAATAATCATTCAACTCCATGACATTGATTATCAAAATTATTTATTTTATTTTTATAAAATAAAGTCACTTAATTTATATCATATTTTTCACAACGTAATTCTTCTCAAAAAAAATCCTTTACGGAAATGGCCTATTTTCATGTCTAAATTGGGAGTTTACGGGCTCTGTAGGGTCTCCATCTATAGGCTCATTAAAGATACTCAAAAGAAAGGGCTTTCTTTGAATAGAAATATGTAATCTTCCTTTACCCATTTCTTCATGTCTATTCAAGTCTTGCATCAGTCTGAAATCTATTGGTGATGATTTGAATTGGTCCCACAAAACTTAAAAAATTAAGGTAAACTACTTAATTAGAAAAACATTTCTATAATATTTATTAAATTTTTCAATACTTCAAAATGATTGCATAAACTCCAAACTAATTACATAATTACTCATCTCTCCTTCTCTTTCTCTCTCCCTCCCCCCTCGATGACTCATTTTTTTCTCTCACTCTCTCCTCTCTTTCTTGTCTCTCCCCGTCTTTCTGCTCTCTCCCCCTCGTTTTCTGTATCTATGTACGAATACATTTACTAATGTATAGCGTATTTTTTCTTTACTAGATACATGTATATTTTGATATCGAATACATGTATTTATGTACGAATACACTAAATATTTTGTACCAGATACACTGATGAAATTGATAGGGGATACATGGAATGAAATTGGTATCAGATACACTGAATGAAATTGATTTTGGATGAACAGATACAAAAAATTAATACTGGATACACATGTACATAAAAATTTGTGAAACTCAGATACATTCTGAAATACGAATACATAAGGAAAGAGGAGAGAGACGAGCAACAGAGTCCGTATGTCCGGCCAGATACATGTGAATCACACTAGGTACATGTATTTGGGATACCATACAGAGGCGGACCCACGTGTGGCCTTGAGGGTGCACGTACACCCGTTCACTTTGGAAAATTATATATATATAGCTTGAGATAGACATATATTTTATTAGGCACCCAAAGAAAATAAAGCCAATTTGGCTTGCTGGTTTCGACGCTCAACTCTTTTGAGGTGACGGTTCTGGGTTTGAATCCCATTTGCATTTCTTCTTTTTTTTTTTTCTGTTTTTAGTTGTGAAGCTTAAAAATATCGAATAAAATATGGGGATGAATAGTTTTGAACTTGCGACCTCATGGTGCAAAATGAAATTTTAAATCACCACACCACAAAGCAAGCTTTATTTAAAAGAGTCATTGAATTTATAGTTATACGTTAATACAGTAGTTTTATATTTTTTGTTTAATAAAATTATCATACGTATCGATATTGGGTACATGCTTTAACTAACATGCATTAATCGTTGTGGTGCACCTATCGTCTTCAAATCTTGGGTTCATCTCTCATACCAGATATATTCTGAAATATAGATACATACTAATCACACTTGGATGTAGTGTAAGTGAAATAAATTATACCTAATTTGACCCGTAGTTATCCGAGATACGTGTATTTGAGTACACCAAAAACATGTATCTGACAAAGTAAATGTGATATGAAATCTGCTACCTCACTTTAATTTATCTTCTCCGACTTTTTCATTAATAGACATCATCTCTTTTAGATCATAGCCGCGCCATTTCACCAGAAGGCCTTCCAAAATTCCTTCATAATTTTAATACATAAGATATCGTTTTGATACTCATCGTGGAGAAATATTATGTCGCTATACGAGTCTTTGGTCAGAGGTTTGATATTAATTTCAAGTCTATTTTTTCAGTTTTGAATTTTGGATTGTCAATTTAATTCTACCATCTTCTTTCTTTTTTTGGATAGAAAAAATATTCTATGTTGTTACAGTAGAGTGCATGATGGTTATGGTGATTTTGTGGAGATGGTATTGTGAAGAATATGTGAATATAAGAAAAATAGGTAACTGATATGCACGATATACATTATGGCAGTGACTCTCCCTGAAAATCAGTGTATGCACCTTGTATCTCCTGTATATCAATGTATATATTTCATGTATATTATGTATATATCTCCTGTATATCATTGTATGTATATATATATATATATATATATATATAGTATGTATATAATTAAGGAAAATGACGCAAAAGATTAGAGAAGACATTATACCTTCTAAATATATTTTTCAACTTCACCATTGAGTACTCTTTTTTCCATTGTAAGAAGGAAAAAAAAACATTATCTAAATGTTACTACGTATTAATTTATGGTGAATGTTTGTGAGGGTAGATGTTATAGCTCGAAAAGAAGGTCTAAGTGCAACAACTTCATCCCATGAGAGTTGTATAAGTTGTATCAGCTCTTCAAGTTGCTCATCCTCCTGCTCCGGAAGTTGTGGCCTTAACCCATTTTCTGCAACTTCCAATGCTATCTATTATTCCATCACAATGAGTTAGTAGAAAAATATATAGTATTACTCACTCAGTCTCATATTACTTGTTCACATCACTGTAAATGTATATGTTCCAAATTAGTACTTGTCAATTTATAAAACCAAGATAGAATTAATTAACTTTTTTTTTATTTTACTTCACCCTTAAAATTAGTTCTTTTTTAAAGTACAAATATTGTATTTAAAGTTCCACAAAAGTTCTTCCATTGTTAATCTTGGTATTGATGGATGACACTCACAATATTAAAAAGAGTTAAAAGTTACGCTAGTAAACATATATATCCCTCTTATTATGATTCTTCTGAGGGGCATGTAAAAAAGAAAGTGGGCCATTAGTACTATAGGACAGAAGGAATACTAATATTCTTTGTCTCTCTTATTTCTCGCGCCTCGATATGTATAAATCATCCTAACGCAAAGATCAAGAATCGCCTCACGACTGCACTGCTATCTATAGATTAACACACAAACAATTTTACCATTACCCCAATTAGACTCCCCTTCTTATGATCGAATAAGGTGCATACTTATAAGACAAGGAATTCAGGGTGTACCTTAGAAGGATTATAGTGAGTTTGAATGTAAGGATATTCTCCGGTGAGAAGCTCATTGAGAATAATGGCAAAACTATAGACATCCGACTTTTCATCATAAGGTTCTGATCGAATTACTTCTGGTGCCATGTATACATATGTGCCTGAAATCTCAAAACTTTGATGTTTAATCAATAAATATATACCACACAACTACTTAATAATTAACAGAGAATTAGGCTGACCTGTTTCTCCTGTTAAAGCCTTTTCTTCATGATTCAAGAACCTAGCATGTCCAAAATCTGCAATTCTAACATGCATAGAATCATCCAAGAAAATGTTACTCGGTTTGAGATCACGATGAATCACCATAGGCTTGTGTTCATGAAGATATTGCATGCCTTGAGCAATTTCCATTGCTTTTCCAACTCTCTCTTCAAAAATTGGAAGAGGAATAGTTCTTTCTTTTCTTCTTTTACCAGGACCATGTAGCCAATCTTTTAGTGTCATTGCTAATAACTCTGTCACTATCCATCCGTGCTGCGGAGGATCAAGGCATGCCCCCATGAGCTGCAGCACAAAACGGTGACGTTGCCTCGATAACGTCTCAACCTCTTGGGCAAAGAAGCTGACACCATTTTCATTCAAGAGGAAGAAGTCAGGCAATACGCATTTGACTGCAACTTCATATCCTCTCCATCTTCCTCTGTATATATGTGCTGTGCTTCCTTGAGCCACTTCTTCGTCCATTTCAATCTGTTTCCATGAACACACACGCATGTCATCTAAAAGTTTAAGTTATTAGAGAAAACAAATTTTAAATTATTGTATGTACCTCATGGGGTTCAATATACCAACCATTCAACTTGGCTTGATGAATGAGGTATGTAATATCAGAGTGGGGTTGTTGTAGGGGTGGTGTTTGTGGACTGGCAGTGGCATGGATAATAGTAGTACTACTACTACTGACTGATTCTTGTTGTTTTTCTTTGTTGTTGATGATTAACTCTAGAAAACCATTATCTTGTGCTACCTGAAGACAATACCTCAAATAATTTTGTGTCCTTTCAAGTCTCATTTTGTACATGCTCTTCATCTCTTTCTGCTTCTCTAATTCCTTCTCCCTTTCTTCCACTTTTTCCTAGTATATTTAAAAAACATGAACATACTCATTAGTTAGCCTTAACTAATGGTAATTTGTAACTACTTTATAAGGAAATAGTTGATAATTGACGCTAGCTAGGTGAAGAACCGCACCAATTCAACTCTTGTTCGTTTTTGTATCTAGCCCGCACGGTTTTAAAATGTATCACCAAGTTCTAAAACTAACTTCCTTATATACCCCATATCTGTTCTGTATTTTATGGATGTAAGATTTGCTAAGAGTGTTGCAAGAAAACTAACAAAGTCATGCATGCAAACGTGAACTCAGAATTTAAAGATTTTGAAGGCCAAATATGATCTTTAAGTTGAACTTAAAATAAAAATAATTAATAGAATTTGAAGACTTTTGTGGCACCAAATATGATCTCTACACTAAACTTAAAACAAAAATAATAAAATAACGCCTAGCTCGATTCAAACTCCGTCTCACGTGGTTCCTCGCTTGTACTCAAAGAACACAAGACAACTCATATGCTCATCACACAGATCGTTAATTATATCCAATTCTATATATATATATATATATATATATATATATATATATATATATATATATATATATATATATAACTTAAATTCATTTGTATGAAATATATATATACCTGTTGAAGGTGGTGATATTGGGGAGATTGTACAAGTTTTACATTGCGTGAGACTTTAGGCCCCAAAATTAAACAATCAGATAGGCCTTTACACCATCCACCACCACCGACATTGGACTTGAGCGGAGCACCACTGCTTGTGGCCGATGGCGAACTCACCGGACTACACATGCCTCTCCTTTTATGTATAGTACCCTTCATCTTCGATACCTTATTTTCAAGTTGATAAATTAAAGTTGCCTTAAATTTAAAGCATAATATAATTAGTCTTTTATGTTATAGCCAAGAATTTTAATGGAGGATGAAGACAGAATGGGCGGACCTTGTAATGAGCCATTTCATATTATGGAATTTTTTGTTTTCTTTGGACGGCTTGGAGATGTAAAAAATTTCATCAAAATTTTAAAAATTATTACTCATTAGAAATTTGTGTTCTATAGTAGTTTTTAAACATGTAAATTTTGTTTGAGAAAAGATAAAGAAATTAAAGTTAAAATTCATATTCAAGTTAGATGCATTACATTAATTTTGAGACGATTGAACTAGTTTGTAAAAGGAATAATTTTAAATAGGCATATCCTAAGAGAGTTTAACTACCATCGAAAGATATAGTGAATGAATCATTGTTCCTTTCTTAATCAGAGATTTCGAATTTGAACCTTTTTATATGAAAAAATCTTTAATAGGGAGTGATGCCCCCATGGGCGGATCTATGAAGGAGTCAGGGGGTGCCACGCCACCCCCCAACTTCGACGGAAACTCTACATATACATAGGTATATATATATAATATTTATATAAATATAAAGCGTGGCACCCAATGAACAAAATTGGCTTGTGGTGCCACGGTTGGAGGGCAACTTTAGATGGCTAATGCTGCGGGTTCGAATTCCATTTGTACCTATTTTTTAAAAAAACTGGCACATTAATCGATAAGTCTATTTGGCGCCCACGGACTCTAAATCCTAGATCCGCCACTGGATGCCCCTGAATGGGCCCTACCCAGACCCTAACGCAAATAGAAATTAGTCAAGTTCCAATACTATCGAATATCGAGATTTGAGTGGGGAACTTAAAAAAAAAAAAATAAGGCCTTGAAAGTGATGGCTAATGCTTTTTAAAATTGTTTGAAATCTGCGGACTTGTGTATTTCTCCTTGTACATACGACTTTTTCGAGGCTTTCAGATACAACAAAATGTTAGATGAAATCTATATTGTATGTAATACCTATTATTTTCGATTCTTCCTAGCTGCCAAAAATATATGTGACAAACTACATCAAATTAAAAACTAATTTGAATTTTATTTTTATTGATCAATCATCTTTATCATTTTTGAAAGTGAATTTTTTACCGGCTATTATAAAAAAAATGATTATTTCATAATGTTTTACATATATTAAGCTATTTCTTTTGTCTCAATTAATATGATATTAATTATTTTTAGACAATCAATTTAACTAAATTTTTATACAAAATCGGATTAGATCAACTTAATATAATAAAAATTTAAATATTTAAAAACTATATAAAAATATTATAAATTACAAGTGTTTTTATTCATATTTATAATTTTTAAAATATTTATTTATCAAAATTTACACAATTGAACTCTCAAAAGCAAATAGTATTGCAAGAGAAAGTAGTGGAACTGAATGGGGAGGAAATTATACCTTTGTATATGGGTTGACTCACCTCATTGGGCTAATCCATACATGCTTTAAAATTTGACGAGTCAGGTTGAATTAGCCCATTTTTTGTGTGGGACAAAAAATGGTCGGCTCAGTCCACAAGTATGTGGGTTACGGGCTTTGCTGGGTCACCCCTCTTTTCTTAAAAGTATATTTTTTATAATTTTTTAAATTAAATTATAATTTAAAAATATTATTATAAATATTGACAAGACAATATTACATGGTGCTAGTGTTACTACTTGTTAATCAAATACACAAATAAAATTATCTTTATAATATTTATTAAGTTTGATTTCAAGTAAAAGCATAAATAGCTAAATAGAAATATTAACATAATTGTTTTTCAGTGATCATAAAAAAAACACAAAAACTATGACAATATTCCATAGGCTATGGCCTATGTAGTGAATCCCTAGAAATTTTAGGAAATTTTTATTTTATGTATTTCATATTTTATAAACATAATTTATATTTAAATTATAAGATTTCAAATTTTAAACAGATTTTGAGTTTAGACTCTTGTTACTTTTGATAATACTCTATTTTATTTTTATTTTTTAATAAATTTTTATTTATTTACTACAGACACTATCCATATTTCTGCCCCACAAATCGATGCGCTTATTCAGATCGCTAAAAACTTTTCTTAAATGGATTTTAAAAATCGTAGTCCAAATCTATCAAATCACGAAGCTAGACTTTCTGCCAACGCCCAAATTTCATATTAATGGCTCTACTTTGTATGATAATATTCAACATATTGCTTGTTAATTTCACATTCTTTTGTTATTTCACCAACCAAACGGAAAGAGAAAGACAGAATATTTTTTGGTCAATAAACTAAAGGGAACGTCATAACTATACTTGGAAACACTACAATTAAAAGGCAAATTACACGTTAACTTTATTTATTCTATATATACGTTTCATATATATAAGCGATCATATTAATATTACTAGTATCAATTTATGTAGAACGGATAAAATTAGGAGAGTAGTATAACTTTTAAATATTTTAAGTTGGTAATTATTGTGAGTTATAGTACTTTTTACGCAATTTTTTGAAAATATATATTACTACTTCTTCTATCATAATCACATGTGAAATTTTCATAGTCAACCAAATTTTAAATTTTAAATATCATTTTTATATTTTTTAAATTGCTATTTATTGTGATTTATATTACTACTTTTTTGTTATTTTTAAATCTATAACAAACTAAAAAGAAAAGTAAAACATAAATTAAAATCGAGAAAGTACAAAATTATATATAAATAGAGGAAGTTGAAGCAAAAGGGCGAACCAATCAATTTATCGACTAACTGTAAGTTACTCACATTCTCTTCAAAATTATAGTGATTTATATTACTATTTTTTTCGTAATTGTTAAATATATAAATGCTAAAAGAAAAATTAAGAAACGTGATAACATAATTAGAGAATCATGAACCAGAAGAGCAAATCGGTCAATTGACCGACTAACCCTACATAAATGCTAAAAGTAAAATTAAGAAACGTGATAATATAATTAGAGAAAATTGAAGCAGACGAGCAAATCTATCAATTGACCGATTAACCCAAAGTTTCTCTATTCACTCTTATATATAGCATACTAAAAAGAAAAAGAAAAGTAAGACAAATAATTTAAAAAAAAAAAAAAAAGTACTAAATATGAATATAGAAATTGATGTACTTCTTTTTCATAATTTTTAAATACACAAATACTAAGAAACAAAGTAAGATAAATAAATTAAAACAAAGAAAGTTCTAAAAATAATTAGAAAAAATTGAAGCAGAAGGAAAAATTGGTCAATTGATCAACTGACCCTAAGATCCTCTATTCACTCTTCTATTAAATTAGAGAGACAATGATTGGATACACCTCTCTGAGTAAAGTTAGGTTAGTAATTTGAATTTTATATCTAAAATTAGATAACACCTCTATAAGTGGTTATTGGTACCATGTATTTTTGGCGCTTTAATTAATATTTTTTTTCTTACTTATATCTTTCATAAATTTCAAGTCTATTACATTTGTGATTTCTAAAAAAAGAAATAGCATTGTAAATTTAATATAATTGAATCTAATGTGTATGTTAACACTAGTAACTGGATGATATAGCTAGCATATTGTCAATGAATTCAATCGACAGCAATACCTTCAACACAGAATATAACTATAGTATATTTTAAGAAATTACTATCTGAATAGATAATAATTAAGTTTAAACCTATAATTTTAAAAGTTTAACGAATTCAGCGATAAGAATCTTCAGGTCAAATCAATTAAATTTATATCTCAAATTTATTTATTTTATAATAATATAACTCGAAATTCTGAATACGCTTATGTAGGAAAGAAGTGTATCCTCACAACACGCATGAAGCCATGAAGTGTAAGATCCAAGAAAAAAGGACTTGAGATAACTATACATAAGATGTACAATATGCTATAAATAAAGGGGTTTTCATCATGTAAGGAAGTGAAGTTTAAAAATGGTTGGTGATGATCATTATTAATATATGGGACATCCTTGTTAACAAGTTGGTAGTTGCAGCTGCAAAATGGGATGGCAGAAGCTGCAGGTACCTGACCTTATGCTTAAAAAAAAAAAAAAAACCATACAAATAAAAACAGATAATCACTAGCTCACAAAACTGATTTTTGTACAATTGGATAGTACACATCAATATTGACTACTCCTAACTACTTATTTATTTTTTAGGTTACTTAACTGTTAGAATTTTGCTTGATTTTCTTATTATATTTTAAGTTTTATTTTTTTCTTAAAAGAAAGTCAAAGTATTATCATAAATGCTTGAAAAGAAAATATAATTCTTTTTCATATTTGATTTATTCTTTCCGTAGAAGAAAAGTTTGGAACTCTATAAATTAAATATCACTCTTCTCATATCAAGAATACAATAACATTCACAATGTAGTCGTTAAAAATATTTTGTTTATGGAGAGATTTTTCTCCCAACTACGATATTTCTTTTTAGTAGTTAGTACTAGACCTTTTTTACGAAAGATCTTCATTTTTATATATGCATAAAAAATCTGAAAAAGTCTAGTTTCTTCTATTTATTGATAGAATGTACTTTACCCTATAAATATCCCTAAAATAATGAGGTGAATCTAAATTAATCGAATCAATATATTTCAGATATCAATCATAAAATTAAATTAAACCAATATATATACATACTCTAACTCTAACTCCAACTCATGATTCATGATCAGAGTATTTAAATCAGCGGAAAAGGGTCAAAAATACCCTTGAACTATTTGAAAAGGTTCAAATATACCCCTCATCTACCTATTGGGTTAAAAATACCCCTCAGTTCATCTTTTTGGTCCATTTTTACCCTTAAAACTAACACCCTTTATTTTTTAATTATTTTTATTAATGTTTATTACGTGGCATCTTCCTATTGGATAAAACTAAATTCCAACCCATTAGATTTTCCTCTACCCACTGACCCATATCCATAGTCCATAACCCAAAACCCAATTTACTTCCATCTCTTTCACGGTCAACTGACTCGCCCCTAGATATCGTAGAACGTAAACTCCCAGAAGATGCAGCCGGAACCTTGAACCAGAAATGAAGCAACAGGTTGAGTTACATTACAGAACACAATAGTCCATCCACTTAAGGCAAGAAACTAAAGCATCTGATGGGTTTTAAATTGGGTTTTGGGTTATGGGTATGGGTCAGTGGGTAGAGGAAAATCTAATGGGTTGGAATTTAGTTTTATCCAATAGGAAGATGCCACGCAATAAATATTATTAAAAATAATTAAAAAATAAAAGGGTGTTAGTTTTAAGGGTAAAAATGGACCAAAAAATGAACTGAGGGGTATTTTTAACCCAATAGGTAGATGAGGGGTATATTTGAACATTTTCAAATAGTTCAAGGGTATTTTTGGCCTTTTTCCGTTAAATCTAAGTAGTGTGGTGAAAAGGAAGAATCCTTACTTTTTAAATAAGCTAAAAGTAAGAAATATTGATAAGAACTAAAGAATATAATCATGAAGGATTCGATAGCGATATTTATAGAGCAAAATAATATTTTCTTAATTAGGAAAAAACTAATTAATTAGTAGGTCAATTCTAATGCATGTAGTTTAATTTAACCTACCAACATGGGTCAGAAGATATCGATTAATTGTTCCACCCTTATTGTAGCCTTCTGGTCAATCTCGAGATGAAGAAAATCTAGTTGGAAGCATCATCCTTGAATGGGTCTTATAGTGTGCGATTCGAATTCATTCGGGGCTCTAATATTGCTGGCTCCGGCAGGGAAATGGAGAAAAAAAATAGTTTAATTTTGCCTTGTTGATTAAACTTGATTATATTAATTCTCAAAAAAATTATTCTTCTCATGATTGCTGTCAACTTCCCCACTCACCAACCCTATGGAAGCTAAGAGGAAATACCCAAATTAATGAGCCACTAACTTCTAACTTATATTATGCAAGAACAAAAAACTTTATAAACTCAATAATTATTAGAGGACTTTGTTAGAATAATCCATTTTAATTAATTGAACTTAGTTACAAATCCACCACTTTGCTTAAACAATGCACATTCCTCTTTGCTGCTAATCATTTTTATCATGTTGGATTTTGACTAAAAAGATTCCAACTAAGCGTAGAGGTACTTAAGTTGTTAATTTTAAAATTGATAAACTTAATTTGCATGCTCGTCACGTAGTGCTTTATCATTTACTCTTCATTCTCTTAATTAATTAATTCTCTGTTAATTATTTTTTTCAAATGTCAGCCACACGATATTGAATATTGAATATAATCAAATAATTATTTAGGTGTATGTTCTTCTG
Organism: Solanum pinnatisectum; assembly: GCA_035578085.1. Taxonomy (NCBI): domain Eukaryota; kingdom Viridiplantae; phylum Streptophyta; class Magnoliopsida; order Solanales; family Solanaceae; genus Solanum; species Solanum pinnatisectum. The sequence goes on from JAWPEI010000111.1 coordinate 89,858, forward strand.
ATGGATTTAATGTATATTATTAAAGTGTGAACGGTTGTAGCTAGACTTGCAATAAAAAGACTTAAAATGATCAATTGGTAGTGAATTGTTGAATACATAATAAGTATGATAATTTAGAATATTTGATTCGGTAATTAATGAAAAGTTGAGAAGAACACTTGATCTAAATGTATAATTCTTGTAGTATAGGAGGGTGTAATTAGCTAGAAAAATAATTAGTTGCAAATTAATAAGCTTAATTAAGCATATATCAAACTTACATGAGATTTTATTTGCAAATATTTAATCACAATCACATCCTTTCTTGACTGAAAAAATTATTGTTGACGAAGTCCTCCATTGTGTACATATGACTTTGTTGAGATTATACTATACAAGATTTATTTCATGATTTTAAATCACGAAATAAAATCATAGGTTCAAACACTGACATAACGGTGTTGAATGTATAGAAAATGCAGGTTCGAAATGATTTTATTGATTGAGACATTAAATTAAATTAAAGAATATTGAGATGGTCCCTATATTTGGATAATAATGGATGAGACGCCGACTCTCTTTTCGTTTTTATCCTCTTTAGAATTTAGAAAAATTTCTCAAACAAGGACCACAAACTTTTCAAAAAGGACAAAGTTTATCAAAGGAAATGAACTAGGGTTTCAAACTCTATTTTGTAGGTCATTCATTATATTAGATTTTATATAACTAATTATTTATTATTTTCTTCTATTCAAAATAAATAAATTTCTTTACGTGTGGACTGTGTTACACCCCTATTAATTAAAAAAAATCGTCCGTTTCATATTATTTGGTTTTGATATATTTTAAGAAATTTTTAATTAGATGTGAATTTATTAAAGTAATAATGTTTTGGAACTCTAAATTTGATTACTATTATCATTTTATGTAGTTATTTAATCCTAAGAATAGTTGTGTAAAAAATAACTTTTTTAATTTGCTAAAATAGATATATGTTTTTAGTACTTGAGCCAAGTAAAAATGGAACAGAAACTGAAAGAGTAATTTATCAATAGCTTTTACCTAAACTATAGTTAAAGCTCGAGATAGTTGGAAAATCCTATCAAAAATGGCTAATGTTGAAAAAAAAAAAAAAAAACTAATACAACTTTGAACTTTAATATGTTAATTCATTTTGAATTATAGAGAAGTGTTTAAAATTTATTTATTTTGGATTGGAGATCATATTATACTTCCTCCCGTTCATATTAGGTGAATCGTAGAAACTTTTTTCTTAGTGCAAAGGGATAATAGTGAAAATAGCTTTTATTAATGTTCTTAAATGTTATTTTGATAGGACGTATCATACGCGATACAATTAATATGGACGAGAGGAAGTAATTCACAATTTCACCTCAATACTAGCTATTCGTAGACCAAATTTAAACTCAAAGGAAAGAAGTCATGAATTCCAAACTCTACCAAATAAAAAGAAGATGATGTTTTAGTCATACCTAAAATTTGAGGAAAATGGTAAAGAGAAAAAGAAAGTAGACAATCGGAAAAGTAGTATGTAAAATAGAAGAGAAACAAGTGCAATTTTTGTTGGACATTGTATAGGGATTTGTATTAGAGGAATGAAACACAACACCAAAAGATGAAGCATAAATTCAAGAGAAGAAGAAAGAAAAAAGCAAATCCCTTTAACTTTTCCCTATTCCAATGAAAACGAACAAACATCTCTTTGCCATTCATTCATTCATTCTGTTGGCTTCTCATTTCGATCTCGAATCTTCAATTTTTACTTTTTCCCTTTCCTCTGTTTTATCAAAAATCTATCACTATCTAAACTTGCCTAGGGATCTTCCCATTCTCTTCTCTCTTTTTTTTTTTTAAAAACATTTAATCTTTACCTTTTCTCAAATATAAATTCATATTTCAATTGATGTTGTACTACTTCTAAAAAGGACAGAATAATAAAAGTCGATTTATTCGAAAAATTAATTGATCTATATTATCATCAATAGCTTTCTTACTAAATCACATTGTCGGCTAACTAATGATAATTTTAATGAATGAAACCACTTGCGATTCCTCTATTGGTATCAACATATGTGGTTTCATAGACAGGCAGTTCGTCACAAAATCTTTTGTTACCGAAAAATGCTAGGTGATCAATTTCAAACAAATCTGAACTTGAACAACTTGCTGCATCATCATCTTCTTCTTCTTCGTCTGCGTAATCAACAATGTAATCATTCTTATAGCTCTTTAATGAATCAACTTCAAATTTCCTGTTCTTCTCTGCATTTCCTTGGGATTTGGGCCGACGAAGATTGTCTGAATCGTGGTCATATATGGATTTATGACCACAAGGACGACAATCTTTGTCAACAATAACACTAACAGGGTTGAATCTGACTGTCCTTTTGACAGCAGTTTGAGAGAATTTTGGTGGGGTTTTACTTAAACAGGATCTTGAAAATGATGAACAAATTGAAGAAGATTTGGAACTCCTCTCATCTACTTCATGAAAATCTCCTCTGTTTCCGCCATTTGGGTCCTTCAAATTCTTCGATTTGTTATTGAAAATGGAAGTGAGAAAATTAGTAAGACGACCCCCTGGTGAAATGGGCTGTTTCACTTTCTTCAAATTGTTGTACATTTTCAAAGCAGTTGATTTCGACTTTATCAAATTGCTCTCTTCATTTTTATTTGCTTGTTGATTGTCAAATGAATAGAGTTTAGTACCTCTACGCGGTGAAACACTGGCTCTTCTAGTTCTCGATGCAGCAAAACAAGCTGTTGTTGTTGATGAAGATGATTTTTCAGAGTAAAAAGAGTCGGGTTCAGATGAAGATGCAGAGAGAGTACCAGAATTGGATTCAGATGAAGTTGAAGTGAGTGAATCATAATTAATACTATCCAATTCACTAAACGGACCTCTTCGTGCTTTGTCTTTCACTTTTTTCTCCATCCATTTCTCAATCAAACAAGCCCTTCGAAAACTAGCAATTTCGTCATCTTCTACACTCTTCTTCTTGTTGTAAATATTGGCAACGCCTTTCGGTTTCAGTCCAATATTGCTGCTGCTGCTCTGTTTTCTTGTTTCTAATTTTGGTAATTTGAAATCTTCTTCTCTTCTTTGATCATAACCATCAATGGAGCGGTAGATTTCGTCAAGAAGCGAAGATGAAAATGAAGGGTTTTTGTGATGTCTCCTAGACAACTTATCCTTCTCCATATTATACATTCAATTTTTTCTTGTGTGTGAGAAAAGTGAAGTGAAGGGGATGAGAATAAGGAAGCAAGAAAAAGGATGAAGTTAGTGTGAATGAAGAGAAAGAGGGGAAGAAAATGAGGGTTATAAAGGAGTGTCATGCGCCTGCATGCTTTACTTCTAATTAATTGCCAGTTTGCCAAAAATTAAATTAATTGGAGAGGGACCATTTTTATTCATTTGTATATTTTCACATCACTGCCACTTTTCCCTTTTCCCCTTTTTTTTTTTTTTTTTTTTTTTTTTTTTTTTTACTTTTTCTATATTTGAATATAAAACCAGTACTTACTTAATGTGAAGAGTTTCGACATATACGGATATGTCTCTAAACGGATAGTTTAATACTTAACGTATTGTTTGAATTGCTTATTTTGACGATATAATTTAGTACCCAAATATAAATTCATATGTTTTTATTAATAAATAGTATGCAAAATATCTTAATACTTTATAAACTTGGCACACTTATATACCGAAACTTTTATTATTTAGGCTAAGAGTTTTTTTGGCATTGCTCCTAAAAACTCATTATTAGAACCATTTTTTAAAAATATCTTTTCAGAAAAATGTTTTTCATAAAAAGTCATTTGTGTTTGGCAAATTAATTTGAAAAGTGCTTTTGATAAGCAATTTGTGTTTGGGTAAATTTTTTTTCAAAAAAAAAGTGCTATTGAGAGTCAAATTATGAAAAAAATGTAAGTATCAATGTGTTTTAATATTAAGATTATTTTATAGAGAGAAATTATTTTAAACATCTAATACAAAAACTTTAATTACATTTTTAATTTAATTAATTAAAATGTACATATTCAAATTTTCAATCAGTATTATAAATAGATAAATATTGTTGAAATATTTTGGATTCAATCTTAGCTATTATCCTTTTTTCGGTCATAATACTCTAAAGTTTAAAAAAAATAAAATTAAAATAAAATAATACGTAAATTCAGAAAATAAAAATTTGTTATTTGTTACTTTTGGGGAGGATCTAAATCTTTAATTATTACGTTTTCTCTTCTTTTTAATGCAGCAAAAATATAGTTGTTACTTTTATTTCTAGTTATGTAAAATAATAAGTAAAATAATATTTATAATAAAAAAAATATAAATAATAATATAAAAACAGAAATTAAAAAAATTATATAAAAATAAAATATAAAATTCTTGAATGAAAATTAACAAACTTATGAGATATGTTAATTAATTAATAAGGGATATAGTGATAAATATGTATATATTTAAGGGATATTTTAGTTTTAATTTTCTGCTTCTACTTTTTTTTTAAAACAAAAGTTTTTTACTTCTTCCCAACAACAGCTTCCATTTAAAAGCAGTTTAAAAAAAAAAAAGCACTTCTGGTCTTCCAATTAGCAATGTCAAACAGACTCTAAAAAGGAAATAAATAATTGAATTTTATTATTTTAGCTAAATTTGTTTCTATTTGGCTAATTTAATGAAATTTTCATACATTTTTAGAATAAGAGTACAAATAAGACGGTCTTCGAGATATGAATTTAATCAAATTTAGTAATTTTGATTTAAATATTGTATTTTTCTTAAGAAATTTATTTTAAAATGTACAAATTACTAATTTAGACCTAATAATTTTTTTTAAAAAAATTACAAATTCATAAGTTTTAAATTTCAACTCTGCCTATATAATACAAGCATTATAAATTGAAATATATATAAAGAAAAATACATAATTGGACAAAATAAACTACTTGTATTATTATTATTTCACAATTAACATTTGAAAATAATTGTTTGAAAGTTGATTAATTAATTTTTACTCACTTTCACAGGCTTAAATAAGCTTTTATTTTTATTTTAATAAGAGGGAATTACTAGTAGGATATAAGTATTTTCCACCAGCAATTTTAAAATTGTGATTCAAATTGCCAAGAAAACAATAAAACATGAAAACCCTAAAGAGGGGTTAAAAAAGAAAGAGTCTATATCCATCCACTTTGCTAAATCAACACATACAGACGTTGCAAAATATTAAAAATTTAAATATTGCACCGAATACATCATACCAAACTTAGGGTCTTTGGGCGTATTAAAAGTTAAATAGTTACATATATTATGTATGATATTATTTAAGTCTTATGTTTGGTAGGAATTTGAGCCTATGTATAACTAATCCATTGATTACTTATACATCCTACATGGTATTATAGGATGTATTACTAATACCTTTCATTTGAAGGTATTAGTAATACATAGGATATAATACCATGGGATAAGTCACATAAAAGACAAAAATATCCCTCAAATCATTTTAATTTTTTTTTTCATTTTCTTGATTTTATGTTTTACATTTGTACTAGTAAATTTATTTAAATAAATTAGCTTACAAAATATTTAAAGAGAGTTGTTTGTTACTAAATATATCTAATACAAATTTAAAATGTGAGTTATTTAACATTTACTAATTAAAAGGCAAATATATCACTAATTATTCGTATTTTGAACAATTTAAAAATTACATACATATTAAAACTATAACTTGCAATTTTTATGTGTAAATGTAGATGGTTTATTCAATTTTACCATTGTTGACCGTCTTTTTAATTTTAAAGTAAGTTGATTTGTTTTTTTTTTAAATGGAAAATTGACATTTTGTGAGTGATCAATTTATTAAAATGAAAATTATTTATCCTCAAATAATTCAAGTAGAAAATTGGAAACATGACAACAAAATTATTCTTCTCATAGCTAGTTAGAAGGCCATACAAAAAATATTTTTCGGCAATTATCTACCTTGACCCAATTAAATAATAATTCAAGGGTATAATTGGAAAAAAGATTTTTAAAGAGTTTTAATCAAACACAAGTTGAGATTGGAAACAATGAACCAAACACTTGATAAAAATAAACCCTGCATTACTAATTCCTGCATTACTAATCCTTGCACTACTAATTCCTGCATTACTAATCCATGCGTGATTCATTTTTGTACCAAACGACCCCTTAATGGAATAACTAGGTATTCTTCTCAATTAAAAAAAATACTTCTTCTGTCCAATAGGCAATATTAGGTGTCAAGGTATATTTGTTTCGGATTACAGGTTATCTTATAAAATTATGATGGAATTAATTATTTTTATTTTATTTTACCTTTTGCATTAAATATTTTTGAAGTAATATTATTAATAATCATATTAAGACGTATGTTTGAATTTGAATACATGTCTAAACTATTAAGATAGTATCTCATAATTTATTTACTTAAATCTGAAAATAAATGCACATAATGTCAGAAGGTAATAACAAATGAGACTTTTAGGCTTGTTTCTAAATGAAGTGTAATTTATTGGAGAAAGATGATTAAAGTAACAAAAACAATAATTTCATTTATGATTTCTTAATAGACGATAGACGAGTAAAAGTGATATGCGACAATTAATATTAGCGAATATTTCTTTTACCTCATTAATCTCTTTTCGTATTTGTTAAATAGGACAATGGTGGAAATTGATAATAAATTATATCTCAAAATTTTAAAATAACAATTAGTTTGGATCAACTAGAAAAAGGTGTAATATTCTTTTAACTTTATGATTTAGAACTGATATATTCTTCATTATAAAAATAGCTCACATATACCTTTATCATTATAAAAATGGCTCACATATATCTTTTTTATCCAACGAAAATGAAAATTAATTTTAAATTTTTTTTTAAAAAAAATCATGTAGTATATGATCCTTCTACCAAAGTTAAGTGTTATATTGTAAAATAAATTTTAAAAATATTGATTTTTATACTTTCGTTAAACCAAAAGGACATATCTGAGTCATTTATACAAAGATAGAAATATATATAAGTCATTTTTATAACGAGAGGTATATCAATACTAAATTACCAAATTAAAGGGTATATCTGATTTTTTTTCCTTTCTTTATAAGCACATAACGAAATGGACAAAAAAGTAATAATTTGGTGTAATTTTATAGTATGCGATCCAGGAGGATGTCATCGATACAAGTGTTGGTCAAATGATATGAGGGGGCCATATGTCTAGATTCTGCTATTTTCGATATTGCAACTTAGTTGAATACCAAATACAACATCAATTATTTTAACTAATTTCTCCTCTAATAATACTTACAAATCTAATTGTAATGCAAAGTGTGAATTGAATGTCAACAGATGAAATGAATTTAGTAGAAAATTATTTAACTTAAAATAATTTAGAATCAAATATGGATTTATAACTTTAGGTGTTACATTCTCACTTTGATTTTTAATGGAGAAAAGTTAAATTGTATGATTTAGCAAAAATATTGGGTAAAATATTTACGGTTGTTTATTGGTACAATTAACTATTTTATAAATAAACAAAGGAAAAATACTTAAATTCTATCGGTCTCAAATTTTTACTTCATATGCAGGGCGGAACTAGTAAGGGGCAAGGGATTTATTTGAATTTCATTCGGTATAAAATTACACTATTTATACATAATTAAAGTTATTTTTATGAATAAATAGTGAATGTTGAAATCCCCACAACTTTAGAGTTAAATGATTATTAAAATCAATTTTGAATAAATAAAGGCTACTGCATAAATATAAACTATAAAATATGGGGGTCCAATTATCTGTATAAATATAACTTCCAGTCTAATTATTTAGACAAGCTAAGATGAAGAATGATGTTTATTCATTACATAGATTTTTATTCTTCCGTCAATTGAATCTTAGCTAAAGTTCAAGATAATACTGCTCTAAAAGCTTGATTTTATGTGAGATTTTGTCCAAGGCCTTTTTGGCCCCCAAAATACCTTGTAAGTATCGTCCAAAAGAATAAATACTGATAATTCGAGATGGATTTAAAATTTTAATTTTATAAACTATAACAATCTCAATAAACAATAATAATCGGATTGGTGAACTAGATTCAAGCTAAATATTTATATAATATTAATTAATCAATTATTAAATATTTATATACTTCCTCCATTTCATATTAATTGAATTGTTGAGGTGTTTCACACCCTTTAAGAAAAGAAGATTAAGACATAAATTAGGCTTAACTTTCCATTTTTACCCTTATTAATTATCATCAAAATTATGATTAAAATAACTAAATATTAATTAATAACTAATTCCAATACTAACTAATGAAGGGTAAAATTGAAAAAATATTCTAAAAGTAGTCTTTAAAATTGAACAATTAACTTACTTTGAAAAATAAAAAATGTCTCAACAATTCAATTAATATGAAATGGAGAGAGTACAATTAATTAATCAATTATCAAATCCGTAATCATAGCATTAAATACACCCTTGTTTGCTGTATGTATTTCTAATTAATGCATAATAAATTAATTTTTAATAAGTATAATTGTCCTTCAAAAATATTTGTATGATTATTTTTAAATTAAAAAGGAGTATATGTATTATGCTTTCTGTTATTATAATTATTCTTATTTGAGTTTAACTTTTATAAATGGAAGGTATAGCGAAAATTGACGTTATTAGGTTACAAAATTTTATATTTTATTGAAATAAAATTGGTATATTTTAAAACTACTTAAGAAGTACTATATTTCACTGTAGTTAACCATTTAAAATATTTTGAAAGTACTTGATAAAATAGTCAAATTAAAGAGAATATATTTTGACTCTCCTAATAATAATTAAAACAGATAAATTGAAATGAAAATAGTATCAAATTAAAACGATTGTATAATAGCTCTTTTGTATTATCAGTTACATAAGTAAATTCTTTTTTCTCCTTACCGATGTACCCATATTTGATTTGAATAATACAGGATAGAAAGAACCATTACAAAAATAGATTGTCCAATTATATAGTGCTAGAACTTTATGAACTTTAGAGTTGAGGGAGATTTATAATATGTAGTCAATTGGTGAACTAGATTCTTTTTTGAATTGCACTTGAGCTATGGTTCAAGAAAATAGAGGCCTAAAAGTTGATTTACGTGAGATTGTGTCTCTTTTCTTTAATATATATATATATATTTCAAAGTACATTGCATGCAGCCTCAAAGAATATCTAGCAATTATTCATAATCTGATTAATTCTTGTGATAAAAACCTATATTGTAATTAAAGCTAGCTAATTGTTGAATAATAGAAATTAAATAGAATATTCAGTTTGTTAGCCACCAAAATTTAGCTGGCAAAAACATATCCTGTTGGGAAGTCCAATTATACTATGTATAATCATGTCATTTAGATATACAAAACACCAAAAAATATGTACAAAAACAAAAAAATAGTTGATAAGATTATTCCTTCTTTAATCTTTTTTTTTTTTTTTTTTTTTTTTTTTTGTGTGTATTTTCTAATCTGTAACAACTTATGATAAATTTATTATAGGGCCATAGGGGTAGATTATTATTAGAGTAGGAAAAGAACATTCTTGTTAATCGATTTGATAGTTATAATAGTATGAAATTAGGATGCTCGAAGTAACGCTGATTATATAATTATAATTATTCATGTAAATTAAATGCTGCGGAAGGGTGGGGTCCTCTCTAGTCTTTTGCCCTCAGTAAAATAAAGATACAAATCCAAGAAATTTTAAAAATTAATAATTAAGTATTCCTCTTTTTTTTATTTTTTTATTTTTTAGTTATCATAGTTATCTTTTTAGTGTCCAACAATATGAATTTTAACTAATATTTTAAGATGTATTTTTTTTTTTATCATATTGATATGAAAAAAGTTACAATTTATAGTACTTTCCGTATAGTTTTTGAATATCTAAAATTTTATTTTAAAATATCAAATTTATTTAATCTAATTTAACATTGAAAATTAGTCAAATCGACTTTAAAAAAACGCAACATGACAGCTTAAAAAAAACGTATGGAGTAGTAGTTATTACTTTATTTGTCTTAAATTATCTATCATGATTTCTTAAATAGATGTCTTAAATTATTTATCATTTTAAAAGTTCAAATCAAATTAAAAAAATTTCCTATTTTATCTTTAGTTGTAATTGTTCTTGAAAATTATAACACATCAATAGAATAAATATTTGATAAAAAAGACATTATCTTAGTAAATTTTTTAAGATATAAATAAGAATAAAATAGCCAAAAAAAACACTCCTAATTAATAATTTCTTTAAAAATGTATATGAAAAATACGACAACAAAGTAATTAATTTTGAATCAAAAATTGAAGGCGCATGTTTTAATTTAAGTAGTCTTTGTTTTAGGTGAAAGGCCGAAAATTATTTCCAACTATGCTTATGAATTATGACAAGTTATTTACCTTTACAGGATTAAAGGAATTATTTGGAGCCTAAAAAAGTCAGCTTTTAATATAATTATTAAAATCAACCAGTTGAAGAGCCTCTTTGTTGTTAAACGGTAACTAAACTAGTAATTGCATTATGTAAATATTGAAGTTCAAATTCAACAAGATGGAGCTGTTATTATACTCTCAATGTCCCGTATTAGTTGATTACTTTTTATTTTTATCTTGCTTAGAAATTATAAATAAGAAGATGATTTTATTAATACATCCATAATTTTTTTTTAGAAATTTTACAAACAAATGTAAACACTTTCAAAAAAAATTTATTGGAAGGGTAATATAGAAAAAAATTAATTAATATTTTTTTATTTAGTAAGATGATTAACTAATATGGAACAACTATAATTAGTATAATGATCAACTAATATGGACGGAGGAAGTACTATTAATAGGAGCCATAAAGCAGCTCCTTAATTGGAATTCTAAATATTTTAAATAGTGATATAATATCATGATTAAAATTTCTATCTTACTCATATAAATAATTTTTTCACTACACTCCAGCAATTAAGAATGCGACTAAGGTTAACTAACACACACAAAAAAAAAAAAAATACAATTTACTTATCAGATTATCTTAATGATAACTACAATGTCATAGTAAGTGAAATTGTTATCTTGAAAATAAATAATTTGTCTGATTAAAATAAAATAAAAAAAAGGGTGAAAAAGTATATCTAAACTATGTGCAATTGAACAGAAATGCATTAATTAATAATTTAGTCCAAACATTGTTTTAATTTGTCGTTAATTGTTTGATCAAAAATGCCCTCTACCGCTAATAATTTGATTAACAATGTCCCTATTGTTATTTAATGGGTCAAAAATATCTTTTTTCTAATATATATATATATATATATATATAATTTTAAATATATTTTATTCTTAATAAAAATATTATTTTTAAAGAATCTTATTTTTGTTTCTTTTTTTTTAAACCACTTTAACTAATAAATAAGTAGAAAATATTTTTTTTAGTCTCATTTTATCAATTAAATAAAAATAACCCCATTTTTTTTTTAACTGACAATATAGGTTATATATAAGATTATAGTAACCTCATCATTAGTTGTCACTTCAACAACGATAAAAAGGTTTCTAGTAAAATAAAAAAATATTTTTAATTTTTAATCTTTTACGAATTGAAGTAGGATAAGAATTTGTTAATTAAAAAATGTATGTTTACAAAAAAAGAAAATAATATGTTTATTTGAAAATTATTTTTAATTCATTAAATAATAATAACGTATACATATTAAATTATTAACAATAAATAATTTTAAACCAAACTATTAATCAAAAATATTTGTATTTTTTTTTTTTTTTTTATAATTTAAGAACACTATGACCCTACATAGAAAAAGACATGATTCGAAGAGATCACTTAAAAAGCTTTCAATTACGCAATTGATGGATGCCGTCATCTTTCTTTCACCTTCACAAAGATATTCATGTCACTTCCCATTTTGACTCACTTTTATTATATCCATCCTCAACTATTCATAATATATATTCACTTTTATTATATCCATATTCAATTACTCATACTGTAATTACCAAATGCCTAAAAGGTGATTAAGGGAGTGTTTGGATAGACTTATAAAATGTAATTTATAAGTTAAAATTTAAAAGTCATAAATAGATAATATTCTACTTTAGACTTTTGATTTATTTTTAAAAATATTTGGCCTAAAAGCATTTTTTTTAACTTTTTCAAACACCATCAAAATTAAAAAAATGTTTCAAAATAAAAAAGCATCTAAAAATAAGTTAATTCAAAGGGGCACTAAGTAACGTAAAATGATTCTCTTTTGTTATACTTCCTTTGTTATCTTTTACTTATTCATGTTATTATACATCAAAAATAATTTTTAATAGTAATTAACTAAAGGTTATAAATAATTAGTGATAATTATATTTTAACACTTTTTGTAGGTCTCGCTAATGTCTATAGTGAAAGGGATGTACATGGACCGAGTTGGTTCAGATTTTTTAAATATCAAACCAAACCTTTTATATTAGGATTTTAAATTTTTAAACCAAATTAAACAAATAAAATCGGGATTTTTGACCTCAGATTTTTTCAGATTTCTCGAATTTTTTGAATTTTTCCGAAAAAGTATTCATACAAACATATAGTTAACTTGTGTTTCAAATATTTTGTTAGTCTTGTTAAAATATAATTATCTAATGTGTTTCTTAAGAAAATATCATAAAATATGATATGAGGATTGACACTAAAATATTCAACAAGAACAATAAAGAAATCACATAAAAACAAATATTGCAAATAAATATGTCAAAATGAAAATGATCATAATTTTAAAGTATAAATCATGCTAAAATAAGTCTAAACTATAGAACAAATATTCAACATTAGTATTTGAGTTGATTATTTTTTTTTAGCAATAATATTGATTTGGTTTTGATTTGAGTTTTGTTAAAGTTGCTAATAATATAACATTTGTTGGACTATTCAAAATTCTAAGTCAAACTTGAAATAATATGTTAAAAGATAAAAATTATGAAAAAGTATAAGAAATATTTATAAATTAGAAATTATATACATGATGTCGGGTTTGGTTTGGTCGCGTGTTGACTTTTTAAAGTTAAAACCAAACCAACCCAATATAGTCGGCGGGGGGGCGGGGGGGCGGGGGGGGGGGGTTTCTTCAATATCAAATCAAGTCAAACCAAACCACTATTCATTTTTTTTCTCGGTTTGACTTAATTTTCGGTTCGATTTTGTTCACCCCTAATAGCAATATTGGATCTAATGACAATTAATTAATGTCGGTAAAAGCTTTAGAACATTTTGTTAACGTGCATATTTATTACTGTTAAAAACTACTTCCTCTGTCTGATAATAGTTGTCCACTATTGACTTGACACGCACCTTAAGAAACAAAAAAGTAAAAGGATAATATTACAATATTACCCTTTGGATATATTAAGTTTAATGATTGAGAATGTATTATATATTGAATAGTATTTAATACCAAGGATAAAATAAATACAAAATGGTAAACTATCTCTTAGTTTTCCAAACCGGACAAGTATTGTTGGACAATTATCTTATGTATGCCCATAAAAAGATCATATTTTTCATTGATTTTTTTTAGGGTAAATACAGTATTTCCTCCGTGCCTATTTACATGTTGTCCTTACTAAAAATAGATGTTCCTTAGTATTCCCTTCGTCTACTTTTAACTGTCATGGTTTTTTTTAAAGCCAAACTATAAGAATTTTGACTAATATTTTATGATATATTTTTCATCATATTAAATTGCGAAAAAATTGCAATTTATAGTACTTTTCGTATAATTTTTTAATATCTTTTTTTTTAGAAAAAATATCGAATTAATGTAATCTAATTTAACTTGAAAAATTAGTCAAATTGACTTTCGAAAAGCACAATATGACAATTAAAAGGAGGATATTTCTGAACTATTTCTAATATGTTAAGGACAATTTTAACCCAATAGATGAAAGGAGGATATTTCTGAACCATTTGTAATTATCAGTAAATGCACTTTAAATAATGTACTTGAACTAGCTGTAGTAACCTCTCTCCGACGTTTGTGATAATTAATGTAGACAACGAAATTGCCCCCCAAAAATGACAGGAACACTGTATATATAATGTGTTAGGAGGGGCACGTGATAAAGGGATGAAGCAATTGAGTTATCACATGAAGGACCATATATATAAAAGATTGTTACTGAACTTGTTTCATCATTATAAAGATATTGAAAGTGATATCTTGGACTCATGTTTGTATATAAATAAATGTGTACATATTATGTATAATTAAACACCCCCACCCCACATATTTAGAAAGAAACACATGAAATGAATATACACTTAGGTTCATTGGTTTGACAGGTAGTTTGCCTTCAATTATCCAAGCAAATATCACATGCTTTCCCCTTTTGGTTCATACTTGTTTAGAAAATATATTGGAGTTTTGATTTATCCCTTTCTATGCACCTTCACTTGTTAAGATAAAGAAGGGTTTATCCCAATTGGCAGCAGAAAGTTTGACAGTTTGGTCTCACTAGTGGGAGGTTCCTCTCTGAACTAAAGTAATTTTCATCCTCCTTAATAGTAGACAACAGCTCATCTTTAGTGTAATCCTGTTTATACATCTCTACTTTAATTGATGATATAAAATCAATGACTAATGTTTGAAGAATCTGCCTTGCTTCTCATTCCAGAAAAGAAGAATAAATATACATAGGATTGAATCTTCTACTCCTAAATTATTTCCTAAAGATATTCTGAGAATATCTTATTTCTATAATATACCATACAATATCTCATAGAATATTACATTTCTCACAAAAATATATACACAATCTAAAGTTACTATATTTACACAGATCTTTGCTTAATACCTCCCCCCCCCCCCCCGCTCAAGTTGGTGCGTGAAGATTTTGAATGTCCAACTTGCAAAAAAGGTAGTCAAACTGATGTTTTCCTAATGCTTTTGTAAAAATATCAGCGAGTTGCACTTTAGAGGAAACATATGTTGGATGAATGTTGCCCTTCGTTATCCTGTCTCGGAGAAAATGACAATCTATTTCTATATGTTTCGTCCTTTCATTAAATACTGAATTTTTTGTTATATGCCGCACTGACTGACTATCACAATATAGTCTTATTGGAGTATAATCTGGTCACCCCTAGACTGGACAAAATTCCCTTTAGCCACCTTAATTCACAAATTGTGGTGGCCATAGATCTGTATTCAGCTTTTGCAGATGACCTAGACACCGTTTGCTGCTTCTTAGTCTTCCAAGATATTGGTGATTACCTAAAAGAACGAACCACCCAGTGAGAGATCGTCGTGTTAAAGGACAACCTGCCCAATCTGAATCACACCATCCATATAGCTTTAAATCACATGCACTATGCAATAAGATACCTTGTCCGAATTTTCCTTTAAAAAATCGAACAACTCGTAGCGCTGCTTCCCAGTGTTCTTCTTGTGGGTAATGCATAAATTGGGATAGTACATGCACCCAATAGGACAACTCTGGTCTAGTGAAGCACAAATATATGAGACAACCTACTAATCATCAATACCTCTTTGGATCAGGAAGTGGACTTCCTTACGCTAGTGCTAACTCGTGGTTTGACTCCATAGGAACATTTGCAAGTTTGGCTCCCAGTAATCCAACTTCAAAAATAATATCCAGAGCATACTTACGTTGACATAGGAAAATGCCTTTTGAATTTCTTGCAACTTCAATGCCCAAAAAATACTTCAAAGTGCCTAAATCTTTCATATGAAAACAATCACTCAAATAGCTTTTGAATTTTTGGATAACACTATGATCATTTTCAAAAATTATCAAGTCATCCACATAAACAAGAATATTAAGTTGTATACCATTTTTCTGTAAAGTAAACAATGAGTAGTCAGAGTAGGATTGCATGAAACCATACTCCTTCAAGGAAGTTGATAACTTTGCTAACCAACATCTTGGGGCCTGCTTCAATCCATACAGTGATTTTTGCAGTCTACAAACCATATCTGAATGTTGTACTTTGAAGCCTGGAGGAATTTTCATGTACAATTCTTCTTGGAGGTCTCCATGAAGAAAAGTGTTATGAACATCTATTTGATGCAACACCCACTGCTTTACTGTAGCTACAGCTAAAAATGTCCGCACTGTAACCATCTTGGCAACTGGAGCAAATGTTTCATTATAGTCAATTCCCTCTTTTTGATGGTTGCCAAATATTACTAGTCGTGCTTCGTGTCGCTCTATAAAACCATCAAAATGATAGTTTATTTTATAAATCCACTTGCATCTGAGTGCTTTCTTTCTAGGTGGTAATTTTTCAATTATCCACGTCTCATTCTTTTCAAGAGCCTCAATTTCAATCTGTATTGCTTGCCTTCACCTTTTATCTTTCTCTGCTTCTGAGAAGGATGATGGCTCATAATCTGTAGTAATAGCTGCAAGAAAATTTCGATATCGCAAAGAAAATTCATCACAATTCACAAAATGGTTATGGGTAAGGCGTACGTGATGTATGCGTTGTAGCAGATGAACTAGTGAAAGGACTCAATTTTCAAATGGTATTAGTAACATAATTGCATAGGCGAGCAGGCTATTGTTTTATTCGATGTCCACGACCCAATTGAGTTTCATTATTTTGTCCTTCGATGCCCTCTACCTCTTGGATACTAGACATGTCCCCTTCCCCCATTTCTTGAGCATCTTGCGGCTCATTAACTTGTGAATCAGACATATTAATCACTGGTTGGTGTTCATCATGCTCAAGTCCAATATCTCTCTCAAAATTATCATCAACTGATCCATTATCAATAACAACTTTTTCAATATTCTCATAAGAATTGGGAACTTGTTGTATAAACGAAAATTCATTCTCAAAAAATACAACTTCTCTAGAAACAACATATTCATTTGTTTCAAGATCATATAATTTCCAACCCCTTTTTCCGTATGGGTACCCAACAAAAATACATTTACAGCTCTTACTTGTGTATAGTAACTTTAGATTGTGTATATAATTTTGTGAGAGATGTAATATTCTATGATATATTATAGGAATAAGATATTCTCATAATATCTTTAGGAAATATTTTAGGAGTAGAAGATTCAATCTTATGTATATATATTCTTCTTTTCTAGAATGAGAAGCAAGACAGATTCTTGAAACATTAGTTATTAAATTTATATGGTATCAGAGCATGGCAGGGGATGAAGAATCACAAAGAAATGAACCAACCAAAAAGAAAATCTCACCTTACGATTTGACTTCAAATGACAACCCAGGAAACTTGATCACGCAAGTACAACTGCGAGGAGAAAATCATGAAGAATCAGCTCGTGCAATGCGTACCTCATTTCGTGCTCGAAGGAAATGTGAATTTTTTGACGGAACAATAACACAACCGAAAGAAGGGTCTTCTTAGTTGGAGGACTGGTGGACAGTTCAGTCCATGATAGTATCATGGATTTGAAATACCATCAAACCAACTTTGCGTTCAACCATATCACATATAGAAAATGCAAAAAATCTCTGGACAGAAATTATGGAATGATTTTTAGTTGCTAATGGACCTCGGATTCAACAGTTGAAATCTGATTTTGCAGATTGTAAGCAGAGTGGTATGGCAATTATAACATACTATGGAAGGATGAAGGCTATATGGGATGAACTAGCAAATTATGAACAAATTCCTATGTGTACATATAAAGAATTCCTTATGGGATTGGATGACACACTTTATGGGACTATTAGAACCAACATGCTCGTTGCAGACTTATTGCCGACTCTAAACAGAGTTTACTTTATTTTAATCCAGCAGGAGAGGGTGAATACCATTACTCGTGAAAAGGAAGAAAAAGGTGAGGTCTTCGGACTTGCGGTTCAAATAAATAGCAGGACAAGGGGACGTGGAGAGGTGAAGGACAAATCAATGAATTTTACTCATTGTAAACGTTCTGAACATGAGGCAGTTTTGCTTTCAGCTTATAGGCTACTCGGACTGGTGGGGTGACCGCCCTCGAGGAGAAGGATGGGCTAGTGGCAAGGGTAAGGGGCTGCCATAACAACAACGAACTGGGTCAAGCACTGAACGTGGTCGAGGCGGAGCAGTATGTGCTAATGCTACTCAAACTACTACCGGAGGTACAGGAAGATTAAGAACAACTGGCACAATAAATAATATGGCCAGTGCTGGCTTGAGCAATTAACAATGGTTAATTCTGCGTGATATGATGAACAACCAAAAAACTGGTACGGATGAGACGATGATAGGTAAATATGACAAAATCCCATGGATAATTGACACAGGGGCATCACACCATATGACTGCAAACTTGAAGCGCATGACAGACTTGCGTGAAGTGGTTGGATGTCCTGTGGGACTTTCAGATGGACAACATACAATAGTTACAAAAGAGGAATCTGTAAAACTTAGCGAGAACTTGAAGCTTGAAAATGTTCTCTTGGTGCCTAGTTTAAAATGCAATTTAATTTCCGTATCGCAATTGATAGATGAAGTTGATTGTATTGTTCAATTCACTAAAAGTTTGTGTGTTATGCAGGGCCACACTTCGAGGATGTTGACTGGTGCAGGTGAACGAAGGGATGGACTCTATTATTTTCGGGTGGTACCACAAGCTATGGCAATAAAGAATGGGGCAAACTCGCTTGATCTTTGGCACAAGCTTCTAGGGCATCCTTCTTTAAGGGTTACCAAGTTAGTTTTCAATGTTATTCCCACTAATGATAGTGAGATGATGAATAAAGCTTGTGATATTTGTCAACGAGCTAAGCAGACTAAAGATAGGTTTCCTTAAGTGAAAATAAAGCTTGTGACAAGTTTGAACTCGTTCATTGTGATTTATGGGGTCCATACAAAAATCTATCTTCATATGATGCTTCATATTTTCTGACAATTGTAGATGACTATTCCCGTGCAGTATGGATATTTTTGTTAATTGATAAGAAGGAGGTGTCACACATGATGTTGAATTTTCTTGCCATGGTGAAAAGATAATATAATAAACAAGTTAAAATTATTCGTAGTGATAATGAGACGGAATTTACTTGCATGAAAAATTATTTTCTTGAACAGGGAATTATTTTTCAAAGTTCTTGTGTCGGAACCCCACAAAAAAATGGTAGGGTGGAGAGGAAACACATGCACATCTTGAATATAGCACGAGCACTACATTTTCATGGACATCTTCCAATTAATTTTTGGGGAGAATGTGTGTTGGCTGCAGGTTACTTAATTAATAGAACCCTTCTTTAATTTTAAATGGAAAAACTCCGTATGAAAGTTTGCATGGAGAGCATCCTTCTTATGGGAACTTGAGGATCTTTGGTTCAGTGTGTTATGCTCATAATCAGGCAAGAAAAGAAGAATATATATATAAGTAGGGGTGTACATAATCGGGTTGGTTCGGGTTTTTCAAATATCAAACCAAACCATTTGTGTAAAATTTTTAAATTTATAAACCAAACCAAACTAATAAAACTCAGGTTTTTTTGGGTTTTTCAACCTCGGGTTGGTTCGGATTTTTCAAATACCAAACCAAACCATTGTTTTGAATTTTTAAATTTTTAAATCAAACCAAACTAATAAACCTTGAACTTTTCCAAGTTTTTGGATTTTTCCGGTAAAGTATGCATACAAACATATAACTAACTTGTGCTCCAATATTTCTTTAGTCCAACCAAAATACAACTATCTAAGGTGTTTCTTAAGAAAATAACACAAAATATGAGATGAGTGATGACACTAAAATATGCAATAAAAATAATAATGAAATCATCATATAATATTGCAAAGTCATGATAAAAGTGATCATAATTTAAAAGTACTAAATCATGCTAAAATAAGTCTTATAAGTATTAATTACATAATTAAACATTAAAGAAAAATTAAAATTAGATTATGTATTTTAAATGTCTAAACCAATGTAAAACTAAAGAACAAATATTCAACATTACTATCATTCTTAGTGTTGAATTAATTTATTTTATTAGCATAGTATTGATTTGATTTCGAATTGAGCTTTATTAGAGTTACTAATATCTATGGACTATAATTATTATTGGACTCGGTTGTGGTTTGATTCAGATTTCGGTTCAATTTTGTACATTCCTATACATAAGATTGAATCTTTCGCTCCTAAAATGTTTCCTGAGAATATCTTATTCCTATAATATATTATACAATATCTCATAAAATATTACATCTCTCACAAAATTATATACACAATCTAAAATTACTATATTTACATAGATCTTTGCTTAATAGATGATAAATTCTAAAGTGTGATATTAATGTATCCCTCAAACATATTAGGTTTAATTTGTTATTATCGATATCAAATCTGTTTTGATTTAGTCAGACATTCTGCTAATGTTAACTAGAATACACAAGTACCGTTTTTCTTTTTTGGTTTGATCATTTATGATATCAAGCTTATTGGTCTGATTAATCAAAATTTGTGGCAGACAATTCACTAACAAAAGAAATAAATGTCATGATTCAAAATTCTCTTAGATCGTAATGACATCTACACTCAACCTGATAGGTGAATAAATTTCGATTTTGCCCTTTGTTCCTTATTAAGGATATAATGAAATAATACAAGAATATTAATGATAAGTTTTTAAGTCTGAATATATATCAAGTAAGTGAAAATACAACTAAATCACCCCTAAAGACTTGATGATATAAGTCAAAAGCATCTAAGATTGAAAGTAAATACAAGAATTTAAAACAATAAGTTGTCTATACATGTCGTCGTGAATGAGACATGGGGAGTATGACTATATGTCTCATTCACGACATGTATATGTAAGAAAGATCAAGCTGACGGAAGGACCCACGGGTTAACATATGGACCGTGGATCAATATATGGTTCGTAGTTCAATCCACGAAGTAAGATATAGAAATCCTAATTAAGTAGCAATCGATAGCGAGCTTAAAGACAATCCATGTACCATGGATAAATATACAATCGTAGATTGGCTCGCAAATTATATCGAGTATTAACATGCAATTTAATATTTTTAGGATTCCAAATTTTATGGATCATTATAAATATTTTTTTGCGTTTTGTAGGGTTATTTTGGAAGAAGAATCGAATTTTTACACCATTTCTAGTTTTAATTTTGGAGTTCTAGTTCTAATACTTTTCTCTCTGGTTTTCAAATCTCAAAACATCATTTAGACCAATTGGGACATTTAAACCTCAGTTTCAAGTCCATTAATCTTAAATGTTGGCTTTGATAAACTTTTAAATTTACAAATTTATATATCTTATTTTACCATAATCTCTAAAATTCTCTACTATTTAAAAAAATTACAAAATTCCCCTTCGGATACATCCCTATCCCTTCTCATATACATCCATATCCTCTCTAGGATACATCTCTCCCTCTCTCCTCTCCCCTCTCAGATATGTCCCTCTCCCAGGGGCGGAGGTAAACTATTGGACACCCTTCGTTGGAAAAATACATCGTATATATAAGTAAAATCATAAAATAAATGATTAAATAAGACATTTTGGACACCCTTGACACAATAAGGTTTCTCATTATGATTTCTTTAGCTCATCTAAAGTCGACGTTAAGGAGTAGCGTCATGCAGGTTCGAATCCTTCATTTTTTTACATTTTCGAAAAGCTCCTAATTAATTTCTAAATTATTGTTAATAAATCAGTTATTTTTTTAATAATTCAAAACTAATATTATCTATTAAAAATCTTAAATTAGAGACCTAATCATATGTAATAAATCTGTTATTCAATAATTCAAAACTCACATTATCTATTAGTATAATCTTAAATTAGAGGCCTACAACTTAAAATTTGAAGGAAAAAAAATAAAAGCATTGTAGCCATTAAATTTTAATCATTTTTTTCTTTTCACTAAAATTTAGAGTAATTATTTAATTTGAAGTTAATAAGCAAATCCTATTTTTTTTTCTATAAAGCTGCTAAAAGCGAATAATGCTCTATATAGAATTTCTTTTAAAAAAACTCGTCTGATTTTATTCTTTATTTTTTATATCTCGGTTTTAAGTCACCAAAGGATGATGAAATTTTGAATTATAAAGGTGATTTCATTATGAACTGAACTTTCTCTTTCTTTTTTTGTTCATTCATTTCCTATTAAATAAATATGAACATTCAAGCTAAATTTTATGTAATTTGATTTTAAAAAAATTTAGTATTTTTTTAATTAAAAGAATAATTGTTAATGCTATGTAGTTTGATTTACAAAATTTTAGTGCATCCATCGTCAATTGTTTTTTTACCTATACGATTCTTGGACACCTTTTTTTGGCTCTACCACTGCCCTCCTCTCTCGGATACATCTCTCCTCTCAAATACATCCCTCCATTAAGTAATGTAACATTCGCAATCCGTGAGCTATGTATCTACAGGTTTCCTGATGTATCTGAAATTTTATAAATGGAAGGAATTTTTGTAATTTAAGAAAAAATAGGGATAAGATGTAATTAGCTCTTAACATTATGAATTTATGTAATTTTTACTAGAAATTTCTAGTTTTGATTTTATTCTCTATAACACACACCTAATAAACCTACTTGAAGTCTCATTTAGTAGAAAATAGTTCTAATACTCGAAATAATCGGGAGAATCAATATTGAAAAAGCATTTTGTATTAAGAATTTTTTATTTTCAACACTTATAATTTGCATTCAGACCGCATATGACTCATTAAAGAAAAATGCTCCCAACTAAAAGTTTCTTCATTTTTAGAGCTCAAATTCAAATAATTTAATAAAAGAACATACATCTTTAAGCAAAATTAACCATATATAGTTAGATCTTCGGTTGATGCTTCCCACCTCCTCTCTTAATTAGCAGACACCTTTTGCTTTGCAATTGAGTTTTAAAATGTACACAATGATCAAGGTAAATAAGCTGTACAAATCATACTGAATTAATTAAAAGTTGAACCTAATAAAACTTGATAAGCTTTAGTAACTGAATTTAAACCAATTATTTTGATTCAAAGAACTTTGCTCAAAAACAAACATTGTGTAAGTGAGGCCCCATCTTTGAATTAAGTCATGTGTTTAGACTTAAATAGTGTAGGTAAATGGGTAAGAGAGAAATTAATATGTCTTCACCTATAAGTGTATAGGTATTGTCACTTTCTTAAGAAATCAAAGAATAATAGTGGCAAGTGTCCACTTTGAAAGGGATGAGTCATATTTCAAATATGTAGGAGACATAGCATGGAAACTTCACCTGATCAATAAACATGAATCATGGCATATTCAATAGTGTTCTTGGATCAAGAGCCTCCCCACAAACACTTAATTGGACCACAATAATATTTATCACTTTCTTGTTTTGGTTTTCACCCTCTTTTACTTTTCCTTTTCCTTTTTTTTTTTTCTTCTTCTTGCTTTTCTAATTCCATTCAATTTCCAACCATAAACTTAACAACCCTTTTTTGTCTTGTTCATCTACATATTGTCTTTTGCACTTGTTGATCATGAAAGCAACATTATCCTTAGACATTATCTAGTTCAACTCTTTAGTTTATCCCCAAAAAAAAAAGATTTTCATGCATGCCCTTTATGCTTTTACTTCAAATGGATGGGATCTTGCCTCACTTACTTTCATGATATAGATCCTTTTTTTTTTTTATTTGTTAATTGTAGTGTCTACTTTCACTTTATCCTAAATAAGAAAGAGAAGCCAAAAGGATTCATTTTCATCATATACTAAAAATTAAAAAAGTCTCAAATATATCCGAACTTTGATCGAAATTGCTGTAACAATCCCAAACTTTGGGCAGGACCTTTTACCCCCTGCACTATTTAATAGTGTATTTTAAAAGTATATATGTGCCCACGTGGACATCATAAATATTGCATCATTATAAATAGTAACTTGTCCACGTGGGCACATATATACCTTTAAAATACACTGTCGCGCCCCGTTTTTCTCAAAACGGGTTTTGGTGCACGACCTAACAACTCTTTTGGGTTTCGGGTGATTGAAGAGTCGCCACCTAACGAATTAAGGTGCGTTAGGGCACCTATCTAACCTAACTAAGTCTAGCTAAGGTCAACGAGCCAGAGATCGGGTAAGGGTTCAAATTACCTCGAGGGGAAGGTGTTAGGCATCCCTCGGGGTCCACAAAGGTGGGTCCCGACCGTATCTCATGCAATATGTGGGGGTTACAAGTAGCAATAAGATCACTTCATTATTATTTATTAAACATATAAACTAAGTGATAAATAAACAATTGTTATTATTTTAATCATTTTAAATAATTAATCTTGCTTACTAGGTGATAACATAACAAACAAATTTTAAACAATTAATAAAGAGATAAGCGAGGAGACAGAAATTGCACAAATAGATATAATAATCAAATTTTATTTTTAATTATTTAAACTACCCCAAACAAATAAATATAAAACAAATAAAGGATAAAGAGGAAAGGGAGACTCTAAAGGACTTTACGGATCAGCACTCGGCTTTATTTATTTTCGATAGGCTTCCATGTAGGGACAGACAAAACCAAGATTTGTCGCTTCAGCCTGAGTCGATGTCATCATATCCGTAGGGCCTAAACTACCCCTACCCCACCACCGCATGCTTCTCGGCTTAACATGTGTCTAGCGTCCCTACTTGATGTCCAAGAGGCGTTGGACTACTATTGGATGGTTTAGACAAAAAAATATATATAGGCCCACCTAGACACCAAGTTAAAACAAATTGGACAACATTTAGCACATAAAGTCTCATATTGGCCTCTAAATTTTATTAAACAAGTTGGCGATCACAAATAGAGTGAAAAGGTCACATGTTAAGTATGCGTAAACAAAGCAAATAGCATAATTAATTAAAAAAATGACAGATAATTATGACATAATACATAAATGATATGTAGAGCAGAGTTGAGCAAGTAGCAGATGTAGCAAAATATTAGTAGTTGATTATAATGTAGAGATTAATATTTAGAGCAGGGTTGAGCAAGTAGCAGATGTAGCAAAATATTAGTAGCTGAGTTTAAGTAGCAGGACAATTGATTAAATGCAGAAATTAGATAATTCATATAAATCTCATTTTTTAACAAGCCGAAGGTTATTTAATTATTTAACATCCTAAAAAATATAGAAAACCTATATACATAATATCTAGGCGGTTAAACATGCTAACAAAAATTACACCAATAGGTTAATAAGTTACACTTTTATTAGCAACTTAAAATTAATTAGAAATTAATTAATTGGCAATATTAAGTTATTAAAACATG
This sequence comes from Solanum pinnatisectum, assembly GCA_035578085.1. Classification (NCBI taxonomy): domain Eukaryota; kingdom Viridiplantae; phylum Streptophyta; class Magnoliopsida; order Solanales; family Solanaceae; genus Solanum; species Solanum pinnatisectum. Next base: position 115,214 of record JAWPEI010000111.1, read on the forward strand.
TTAAAATTATTTAAACTGATTAATTAATCTTGACTTTTATTAGTTGAGTTCTATGAACATGATTTCTAAGTATAAGCATACTAAAAATATTATCAAACTTATAGGCTTGCTTTCTATTTAAATGATGTATTTTAAAAGTACTTATTCATTTTTTTATTTTTTATTATTTTTTTTAAAATAATAATAAGGGTGATTAAAACCAAGCAAGAGACAATTAATTTACTACGATATTATATGCCAAAGGTGATTACACAAAAATAGAGGTTTATGTAAAATGTACTTAACGAACAATCTAGGATGAGTAACCTATCATGCTTATACATAAACGACAATTAAATATCAACAAGATCAAACTATATTTTTTTTTATTATTATTTTTAGATTTAGAGTGAGAAATGAGCAAGCAATTAAATGACACTCCTATAGGCATGATTTCTACGTGAAATACTAGGATTAATTACATGATCTTAAGCATATATTATAACTATTTACACATACTACACTTTATGTAATATTTAAAATTATTTGAATCCTATAAGCATGATATCTAAGGTGATGGGATAACATTTCAAGATAAAACATTATGACAATATTCAAGACTTATTCATTTATTATATAAAAGGGTTTAGTTGAATTAATTGAAACAGGGAGCAAACATACATCACTTATTTTGTTAATAATTAAGATGGTGGTTAATGTCAATCCAATAGCATATTATAATAAGCAATTCAAACACGATCAATTAATAAATGATTAACGACAATGACATATTTTACTTCATTTTAATCAGATATAAAATAGATTTGTTAAACTACGGACAAATCACAATTCTATAAGCATGTTTTCTAAACAAGTTATAATAACATAAACAAGTAGCACGTAATTCCCCTCCCCGTAGATGATCCCCAAGAATATTTCATATAGAGTTAGAGTTTACGAATTATTACAAGACCAATAATAAGAAATAGATATTATACAAAACACGAATTAAATGAATTCAGTGTCTAATGTTTTCTTCCATGGGAACTCTTCAATATCTTGAACTTTAAGTTTTAACCCTGCTAAATCAAAGAAAAGAATAGTACTACAAATACATATAAATATAAGAGAACGGAAATCATATAAGAATATTAATTATTCAAAGCAAACACATAGTCAATACCAAAACATATGAAGGAAGGAGGGATAGGAAATGCACTTGGGAGCTTCTACAACAACATTCATAATAAGATAATTCAAAACAACGTCTAAACTAATGAAGAAAGGCTAACCAATTGTGCAGAAAATTTAACAGCAATGAAGTGCTTAGCAGGATTTCCAAACCACAACAGCAACACAGCAAAAGAAAGCTCAAAGTTTGCTAGAGTTCTTATTTTCTTTCAAGAGTAGAGAGTTTTTTCTTTTAGTTTAGCTATTAGAATGTGAGCATGAGTGAGTGAGTCTATGTTAGAAATGTGTGAAGGGTTCTTATATAGTAGAAGAGGGGCACATATAAGGATAATAAATAAATTTTTGAAATCAATTAATTATCATTCTTCCTTAAATAAGAGGGAGCCAAATTAGCATTATTAATTTATTTTCACCAAATATAGACAAGTAAGAAATCTACTTTTTAAAAAAAAAGGTAAAGTAAATAACTCTCTTACCTTATAGAATTAAGCAAGAATCTTCTTCAATTTATTTAAGACAAGCAAATAAACAAATAGAGGTACCCAATTAATGCAATGTAAAAACCGGTAAGGAAAGAATTATTTACATACAAATTAGAGATTAAATCATATATGTACTTACCATAATATCCCAAGTAAGAATATGCTCTTAGCTTAATTAAGATAATATAAATCAATTAAAAAAAATTATTCAAATAAACAATGAATCACCCAACTTTTACCAACCCATGAATATATACTTACCATATAAGATATGTCTACTTTTTAAAACTAAGGCAAAGAAGAATTTATTAGTAACATTCTATAATTGCAAAGAAGTAATTAGTTCATTAGCAAATTAAATTATGGGATTTAATCAATTTATTCATTTGTTTCCGGCAACCAATTGTTATAAACAAAGAATGCACAGAATTAAAACATGAGGAATAATTAACAAGAGAAAACTTAATTTGAGGTACTATCAAAAATCATAGACAAATAATCACTACCCATTAAAAAAAACATAAACATATAACACAATGATGGCAATATGAACACAATTTAGATCAATCTGAATCCGCAAATAATAAAGTAAAACGAGCAAATGCTTATAGGATATTAACGATTCATGCTTAGAACAAGATTAACAACTATTATCGATAAAAATATCACTAAATCATAGATGAAATAAAAAATTGAATAGTGATTTAAACAAGGACAAACCTAGACGGATCCGTCGAGATCCGTCTTGTATGAAAATCGCAGCTTCGAGCTGCTGGAGTCTCGTGGGACTGGTGTTGTTGTTCTCTTGTCCTCGCCGGAAATGGGGCTGCTGGAACGCCGGCGACTGCTGGTCGCCTGGGATTTTGCTGTGGAGGAGCAACGTCTGGCGGCTGCTCGCTTGTGATCCTCGCTGGCTGCTTCTTTTACCGTAAACGGAGGGAAGGAGGAGAAGGGCAAAAGGGAAAAGAGAAGAGGCGGAGGGCGACGATAGGAGGTCGCCGGTCGAAGAGAGAAGAGAGAGGGGGGCGGCGGCTGATCTCTTTGGAGAGGAGAGGAGGAAAATGAAAAGTGTTTTAGGGTTTGGGGTCTTCTAGGTATTAAAGGAAAGAGGAGAATTAATCTTAGCCGTCGAAATTATTTTCGGATGAGCGGTCACGATTGAATGAAATGAGATTAACGGTTAGGATTAAGAGATAGAGTTTAGGAAATGAATTGGAATGGCCAAAATTGAAATAACATTTGGCCCGAATTGTAATAAAAGTGGCCATAATTGAAATAAGAATTGGAATTTAAAAGACTAGAATTGCAATAAATTAGAATAGAATAGGCTAAGATTTAAAAGATTTAAAGAAGAAATGCTATTCAATTAATAAAATATTACAATATCATAATATTTTCATATAATAAGAATCACTTAAATTTTAAAACATTTGAAATAAAATAATTGTTTTGAGTTTAACTAATAATTAAACAAAACATTTACGGTAATTTTAAAATAATGCATACTAAAATATATAATTTTAAGACGAATTTGATTAAAATTTTAAACTAGAAATATATATATATTTTTTTTTTAAAAAAAAAAAATAAATAAAAAAAATATGTTTTTTAATCGAGTAGCATTCCAAAAGATTAAAGGTCGGTCAAAATTGGGTGTCAACATACACTATTAAATAGTGCAAGGATAATAGGTCCTACCCAATATTTGGATTTGTTACAGCAATTCTGATCAAAATTCCAATATATTTCAACCCATTTTCCCAAAAAGTTTTAATTCGAACTACTGCAAATAAAAATTCAGATTCTAATATATTGTGCTCTTATCAAACAAATAGTATAATATTAATTTTATTATGTTGAACTTAATTTATGCATATGATTTTAATCATGTAGGAAAACAATTATTGATTTTTTAAGAAACTGAAAGAAAAAAATCATTAGTCATTCTTTGAGCAAAAAGGAATTTTTAGAAAAATATTTTCTATCCTTTTGATTTGTAAGAATTTTTTAAGATATTTTTTTCCTTCTTTATTATTTTATTTTGTTCCTTCTCTCACCGTTCTACAAAACAGAAATTAAATAAACTTATACGACCTAACATAAAATGGTTGATTGAAAGGAAGGAAAAAAAAGAGAAGTGAATTTCATTAGTTTCGATTGGCTACTTTGAGCAAGTTCTTCTATGATGTGACACATATTTGGGATCAAATTCAGATGGAAGGCAAATTTACTTTATTTCATATATAAAGTAAAATCTATCCAAATTAATTTTATTGGAATTATAAAATATTATTATTTTGTAAATATATTATTTCATTGATAAATTAAAATTTATAAATTTAAAGAGTGTTTTAGAGATTATGAAGATTCATTTTTATTATATCTTTTTGGGTATGAAGCTTCAAGGAATTTAAATGAACCTTCTTGTGAAAATAACATTTATGAATTAGGTCATGATTAATAACATCGGTTACCGCAATAAAGTGTATGAATGTCAATAGCCTGTTATTATCCTAGTGAAAATGATACATGTTAAGAGATCCTGAGCTCAAAAGAAATTGTGAATATCATCGAAAAAAATAATATTGATAAAATTGAAGACGATATAATACCTTTGGAACTAGTTACTCATACTACAAATTTTTTTTTTTTTTTTTTACAAAGTCTTGTTAATTATGTAAAGGATTATTTTATAGTATTAAATAGTTAATTGTGTCCATTCTTTGCATTTACTCTCACGTGTGCTTATTCAAAAATATTTCATAACATTGTGGTAACAATAATGAGGAATGATCTTCAGTAACTTGTAAGGTCCCCTATAGTATTGCCACGTGTACATATTGACACGTGGAAGTGGGTCCCAGCGTTTTACCAAAATTCCTCCAAGTTACCAACACAATACGATCAATCTGTTGACACGTGTCATATTGCTGCAATCATGTCGGTCCAAATATTGTATGGAGGAACATTTTGCATACGCATGATCACTTTATTTTTTCAAAATCTCAAAAAAAAAAAAAGATACGTAATTTTTTTATTTGATGGGAAAAATAATATTCCTTTCATTTCAACCAGTGTGGCACGTCACTTGTGACGTAATTTGGATAGAAAGTTTTTTTTCTTCTCTATTACTGTTAAATAAAAATTTTCGTTTCTAATTAAAGGTCTCAAATTTAAGTCTCTCTATTCATGTATAGAATATCTAGGAATAAAGAGCACTTCATTTCCTAATTTAAAATTTTTCGATGTCAATTCAAACTTAATTGAACCTCAATATAAATATCAAATGAAAAAAACACAATAATAAATAATACTGTATGTGATTTAAATCTCTGGAATGTCATTACTGGCCCATACTTCAGAAATAAGATGCTTCGGGCTTTTTCACTTCTCTTTAATTTATTATAATTACGATTTGTTGTGGTTGTCCTTCAAAACGTTCTAGTAATTGCTTTGAGCCTTTACAGAACTGAAAAATATTTTTTTACTTTAGTCAGTCATCTGGTGATCCATTTTTTTACATATAATTAAAATAAAGGGAACGTCTTCGAACGAATAGGGAAGGAAAAATTTAAAGTATCTTTTGAAGGTTTTTCTTAAATTTAAATATTTGATCTCTTATTGACTATACATACTATACATACGTCAATAATAAGATTTGATGGTATTTTTACGCCAGAAGGAAGGATATCTTTTCTAATCACAACAAAGGTAGAAGATATTTTTAAATCAAAAGGTGGAAGGAGGAGTAGGCATTCAAGTAAGAAAGAATAATACAATTACATAAAGATTATTCTAATTTTCAAGTATTCAAGTAGAAAGAATAATACAATTATATAAAAACTATTCTATTTTTCAATTATTATAACTATCACCACATTAAAAGATATAAATTATTGTACTTTCTCCTAAAAATTTCTCTTCCAATTTAACAATACATAAAATTTAGATCTAACTTTAGAAAAAAACAGAACCCCTAAAAAGTTGGGTCCCAAATCTTTGTTTTAATTGCTTTGTAGTTAAGCATGACCTCTATTTAACTCTATAACAAACTAAATTTGGCTTGATGGTGTTAAACAGAACACTTGATTCAACTAGTTTCTCTTGATATTCACAATACATGTACCAGTACTTCCTGTCCACTTTTGAATTGATACATATATTAAAAAAATAATGATTGACCTAATGAATTTATCATTTTACCTCTAATAATTATGAAGTTGATAAATTAAAAACTTAAATTTTTTAAAAAATTCTATATTTTTCAAAGTAATTAATTGAGGATATAATAGATAAAAAAAATTATCCTTCTTGTTTGTCAAAATGAACAAAGTAATTAGGAACAAATAATGAGGGAGAAAAGAAAAAGAGAAAGGGGAAAAAGCTAAAGCAAGACTCTACTAATATTGGAAAGAGACGTGGTACAGATCCCAAGGTGGAAGAAATGATGGTCCAAATATGGAACCAATCAACTCTTTTCTAGACAAAAGCTTACACCACTAGTCTCCCCTCCTTCTTCCGTTGTCTCTATTTCTACTCTTAGCTTCACGTGCACTTTTACAGTCTTACACCCCTTCTTTTTCTCCCATTAAAATCCCCCCCAAAACAAATGGACTACTTTTATTTTAATTAAAGATTTCCAATATATTAAGTACAAATGAATCAACATTTTTTTTTTTTTGTATTTCAGTTAGGACTCATAGTTAACATAGGCCGACAGGCCAAAAGTGAAAGGAGAAACCCAAAAAAAACATCTTGATGGAGAGTGCAATCAGTATATGAGATGCCTAAAGGAAAAGTGTGTAGAAATATGTGATGTCTACCCTCACTTAAAAGGATCTTGCTTCACAATTTGAAACTAACGTTGAAAATGATAGGTTTTTCATGGATATTTTTGGAACTAATCCACTTGGAGAAGACCTCATCCCTAAATAAATGACACTTCATTTGATCGAAGTTGAAGTTTCTAGCAAGATGAAATGTTCCAGCATGTAGGGTCATTAATGTCTAAAGAACAATAACATTGTTACATCTCCTGAATACACATGTCTCCTGGAGATTATTAACTGTTCCAAGTTCAGGAACAAGTTTCCTTTTCATCTTAACTTCCTGTTCATAAAATGCTCACCCTGTGGCTCTTTTTAGGGAGATTGATGTTGATATCAGACCAAAAACAGAATAATCACCAGTGTAATAGATAATACATGAACAGTTGCAGCAGATTACTAGATATCACTCTCGTTTAGGCATTAAATCCACCTTCTGCACAAGGTTATGTTGTTATTTGCAAACCCAAAATTGGAGATTAAATTAAGGATGATTGAATACAATGCTGAACATCAACCACTATCGAAGAATGGACAATCCTCTTATTTTCTAAATCTGATCCCAGTTTCTGTTGAATGGATCTTCAGTTCTGGGAACTCCACCACTGTACTAACATTAGACTCCTTATTTCATAAAACTAGCCTTACTGAGAACTCGACCTCTGTACATCTACCAACTGGTAAAGATCACCTCGTCTTTGCTTCTCTAATGGAAGGTTTGTCCTAGATGCCAAATGATTCATATGTTAGTGAAGAGGTCTCCTAATAGTTTCTACTACAAAGAATGTAAAAAGGAAACATATAGTAGGGTCACCTCCTCAGATCAATTTGTGAATAGTCAATCTCCGAGATGACAATTGCCTCGTCATGTTCAGTTGTAGCCAGCACTTCTCCAAACTGCCATATATACACACAATTAATCAGAGTTGTCGTTACAATAAATGGAGAAGACTGTTCCTTCCCAAATCAGATGATTTACTTTTTGTATATTTTCACATCACAAGGACATAAAATATGCTCACTTACTGGTCCAATTAGTGTGGAATGGCCCCAAGCCACATATCCACCACCAACGTCTCGAGCAGGTGCACATGTTGCAACATATAGCTGAAACATATACATTCATTTTTTTTTACCACAAAACATATGAAAAATATACAAAAGAAAATTCATGCATTTTCTAAAAGTTTCCATGCATGACACTCATAAACAAGACCATTTTGTTTCTTATGAATGGTACTGGTAGGTATTGTAATTACAATTAGACTTAGCTTCCGCCTTCCAGTTAACTCATCGATTATACCTATGCTGTAGACTGTAGCATCCTTTCCCTATTCTTTATACTTAATTCCTCCCATATTATTTGTTTTAAAACCCATTTCCAAAACAAAAGTTAAGAGACGATCCAAGTCACAGAATGACAGGAAATCTACAAACCCTGGACAAACATCTGTTTTTGTTCATCTTTCTCCATCCTTCCCTCCGATACTTCATGCATCATATGGTTAGGTTTCACTGTCTCGGTTTATTTGGAAAACAATGCTTACAAGGCAAAAATAGTTCAAGGTATCAGAATAAAATGGTGTTGCACCAAAAAGGTGAGAGGCATCTCAGGTCCTTCACTTTTAAACCTTTTATGGTCCAAAGGGAAGTGATTATACATGCATTCCATTATACCTGATTATCAACTGCCCTGCAGATGAGAAAAAGGTACAGATTAGTGATGTCACATTTGGCGATATTGGAGTTGGGACTTGTAAATGATAATACATAGATATGATTTTAAATAAACAAAATTTAATATAGTGATGCAACCATGAATTGTCTACTCAGTCAAATGACCTAGATGTTGAACAATTAAACTTCACCCAAAAAAAGACATGCATAGACCTTGCCCTTTGCAGTAACTCCCAGTGCAGTGGTCCAGTAGTCATGTTGAACGCCCCAGGATAGCAGATCAGATGAGCCCCTGGTAATCACAATTTTAAAAAGGTTCAAAGACTTCGCTGACAAAGATAATGATAGTGGAGGAACTATTGACAAACAACCACTATTATTAGACAGAGTGCTGAGTTAGCACAAGTTAGTGTCTCAATGAAAAAAGGACCGAACAATTAACGAGGTATGCTAAGAATCTCAATGAAAAAAGGACGGAAACAATTAACGAGGTATGCTAAGAATTCCACATAAGTGTGCAAGTAGCTTTGTCAAGGTTTAATACATCGACAACCCCTTAAACTTGCAAGCAAGTTTCATTTAGGCACTCAAACTACGATATGTTCCAATCGAGCATCTGGAAATATGGTAAAGTGTTCCTATTGACACATTTGGTTCAAATTTTGAAAACATTTTTGTGCTAGTTCTCAAATGTCTATATTAGGTAGTTAAGTTAACCACATAAATTATGTTCACCAAGTGCACATTAGATGCATGATATATCTTAAACTAAAATAAAGTTTGAAGGTTTAATACACCAACAACCTCTTTGGCACTCAAACTATGATCCATTCAAATCGAACATCTGAACACATGATAAAGTGATCCTATTGACACATTTGGTTCATATTTTGAAAATATTTTTGCACATGTCTCAAGAGTCTATTAGGTAGTTAAGCTAACCACATAAATTATGTCACATCCTTTAGTTTTACACATCAACATCAATTGAAACATGCTTGACGGTTTACGGCCTAATAAGGCTAATGCATATAACTAAAGGAGGTGACATTTAAAGTGATTAACTAATCTACATAACGGGCGCTTAAGAATACGTGTGGGAACTTTTCAAAATTTTGAGCATGAAGTGTCTAATATGAATACTTTAACATGTGTTCAAGTGCTCAATTGAAACAGATCGTAGTTTGAGTGTCCAAATAAAATTTACAAGCAAGTTCAAGGGGACGTCAATGTATTCCAACAAATTTGAAAGTTGCATCAGATTATGATGACACATTTTAAAATCATCGTATCATAGTTCTTTCACGTTTGTTTCTCACTTCAAAGAATAAGAGCTGACGCCCTAGTGGTCAATGAAGTGGGTTGAGAACCATGAAGTCTCATGTTCCAAAACCCAACATAGACAAAACTACTAGGTGATTTCTTCTCTCTATCCTAACCTTGGTAGATAGAGTTACCTAGCACCAGTTGCTAGAGGGAGGTGCCAAGTATCACGCAAAGCTAGTTGAGGAGCACGCAAGCTTGCCCTAACATCATGGTTATAAAAATGAAAGAATAGTAAGAGTTGATCACAGTCAAATATTTGAATAAACGAGCCAGGATTCATGATTTGAAGGTTCCAACATGTTTGTATGATAATTTTAGAATTGTCCACAAATTTCAGTTAGATTTCCAGGTGGTTTGGAACTGATGGAATTCACAACATAGATTGCATTTCCAGAAAAAATCAAGAACATGACCCCTCATTTGTGCATTTGAGGTCCAAAGGGTAATTTAATCGCATGGCCAAGCTCATATCGTAATTTGTGACTTATAGCAACTGATTTTGTCCAAATTTCGAGTTTGATTGACAAACTCGGTCCATGGTTAAAGAATTATTTCAGGTTCATCCAAAAAAGGTATTGGATTCATCATTTCAGACATGCCAGGGAAATAAAGAACTATAATACTTTTTGGTTACAAAAGCCAATTAGTTTTATTTATGGCATGGCTCATTCCAGTATATTTAAAATATACAAGAGCCTTAGTCTTGAAAGATGGTGAAGAATATTTCTAAACACAAAGGCTTATCTCCCAAGAGAACAAGTGCAGGCCAAAAGTAATTTGGCTGTGTCCTTTAGCAAGCTGGAATCATTCCACATCAAATCATCCATGGAGACCTGATCTTAACCTCCAAGGATTAAGAGTGATATCCACAGAAGATCATGAGTGGTTACAGAGGAGTTTTGAGGAGGAAGAAGTGTGGGAGAGCATTAAGCCTTTGTGCAATTGACAAGGATCCATGCCCAGATGGCTTCACAATGAACTTTTTTCAGACATTTTGGGCTCTGGTTAAGGAGGACATCATGGGAACATTGCACTATTTCCATGAACACCATATGTTTAAAAAGATCTTTAATGCCAATTTTGTGGCCCTTATCCCAAAAAAGGAAGGAACAGTAGAATCGAGAGACTTTATGCCTATTAGCGTGATCTCTGGGTGTACAAGATATATGCCAAAGTTTTAGCAGAAAGAATGAAGAGAGTAATACAGAGACTGGTAAACAAACATCAAATGGCTTTTGTAAAAGGGAGACAAATTACGGATGCAGCCTTAATTGCAAGTGAATGCATAGATACCAGATCTAGAGGGGAAGTGACTGGAATGATCTATAAATTGGACACTGAAGAAGCCTATGATCATGTTAATTAGGCTACCTTCTAAACACTCTAAACAGATGGGATTTGGGGACAAATGGTTGAAATGGATAAGCTTCTGCATCAAAGCTGTTAGGTTCTCCATTCAGATAAATGGAGAACCTATTGGGCTTATTCACTTTGATAGGGGACTCAGTATAGGGGACCCTCTATCCCCTTCCCTATTCATTTTAGCCATGGAAGGTCTCAATAGTATGATGAGGAGAGCACAACAAAATAACTGAGGGACTTCAACATAGGAGGAGGTGAGAGAGGAGATTTGGAGATCTGCCATTTGCTATATGCAGATGATACTGTTTTAATCCGTGAACCTAAAGTGGAACAAGTTTACATTAGAGTCTTGCTAGTAGTGTTTGAAGTAGTATCTGGTTTAAGGGTTAACTGGAGGAAGAGCAGTATTTATCCTGTGAAAGAAGTGTCCAACATTCAGACTTTTGGTAGCATACTTGGGTGTGGCATGGGTTATCTGCCCATAGTGTACCTAGGGATGCCTTTAGGCAGGAGACACAAGGATGTGGAGATTCAGAACAACATTCTGACGAAAGCTGAGAAGGGGTTGGCACAGTAGAAAGCAGTGGCACAATACCTTTCACTAGGAGGAAAGGTCACACTAATCAACTCAGTATTGGACTCTCTCCCTACCTATGTGATGTCTCTGTTTTCTACACCTGCAATTGTGATCAAGAGGCTACACAAATAGAGTAGAGACTTCCTATGGAAAGGCAACAAGGAAAGTGGGGTTTTTTTTTTTGGGGGGGGGTGGGGGGGTGGGGGGTGGATATTATCTGGTAAATGGGAGGTGGTGCAACATAGCAAAGGTTAAGGGGGTCTTGGTATCAGAAACTTGAGAATCCAGAATAACAGTCTAATGATGTAATGGTGATGGAGATTTAGTGTAAAAGAATCTACTTTATGGAAGGAGGTCGTATCCCACAAGTTGGGACAATCTAGCCCATGGTGTTCCAATGAGGGTGAACTGTACTTATGGGATGGGGGTTTGGAGGACAATCAGATCACTATGGCCAAACTACAAGGCAATTCCACTATCAGGGGTGGAGATGGTACCAATAGCTTGTTCTGGAAGGAAGATTGGATTGGGCAAGCCCCTTTGCAGGAAGCTTACCCGGATCTTATGATACTTAGTAGTCATCGTGAAGCAACCATTTTTGAGAGCCGGTCAAATTAAGGGTGGAATCTAGGTTTTAGAAGACATTTAAGTGACCGGGAGATAGATAGGGTGACAACTCTTTTACATGAAGTGGAGGAATTTCCTGGCACTACTATACAATCTGATACACTGAGATGGAGACATTCAAGGGATAGCCTTATCTATGTGAATAAAATGTACAAGGATAACAGTGTGATGCAAGGAGAATGCCAAACATCTGGAAGAACACTGCTTCCACCAAGGTTAAATGTTTCACCTGGTTAGTGGTGAAGAGAGCATGCCTTAGGGCATCTCCAACTCAATACTCTATTTTACACTCTAAATATAGAGTTCTTTATTTTTTCAGACAATCAACTCCAATCCAATTCTCTATTTTACTCTCTAAAATGAATCTTCTTCTCTCTCCTCAACATTATATTATTATTTCTATTTCATTCTTATTTTCTTATTTCATAATATATTATCATTTCTTCTTTTTTTCCAAATAATCATTTTATATAATTTTCATGTGATATAATATTTATTCAAATTCTTTATTTAATATAAAATTATATTTTATTTCTAAATTTTTAAATAACATAAATTGCAAGCAAATATTATATAATATACAAATTAATGGACAATTCAAATAAAAGTGAAATCATTAATGAAATACATTACATAGACATTACATAAATACTTAACTTTCAAGATTATTACGTTGCTCTCATAAATACTCTATTAATGCATTACGGAGTTAAAAATGAGCATTTTTGTCCTTACTTTTTTTTATGTCTAGCTAAAAATTGTTCAAACCAGAGATTTTCAAATTACATTAGTGACAGAAAATTAAAAAAAATATATTATTAATTCAGGATGAAAATAGTATATATTAAATAATATATTTTTTAAAATATTATATTGCATTTAAAATAAACATGAATATTAGATATTTAATTAATGGAATTATATGTAAAATAATATGTTCATTACAAAATAATAGAAATAATAATAAAATAATGAAAAAGTAAAATAGTGAGGGTGAATAGTAGTTCTCCAAATTTCGAGAACCACTATTCACTTCTCTAAAAATGAAAGATAGAGGCTAAAATAAAGAGGATTGGAGTGCCCATTCTCTATTTTACTCTCCAAATATAGAGAATAGAGAGCAAAATAGGGGTGGGTTGGAGATGGTCTTACACATGAGGTCCTACAAAGAAGGGGAGAGTATATTTTTGTGCGATGGAACAGGGAAGAGAAACAACCATATTTTTTTGCATTGCAAGTTCATTACACAACTGTGGAACATGTTCCTTAGTCTAGTAAAGACTGAATGGACAATGCCTAGCATACAGCATACTGCAGATTTGGTGAGTTGTTAGATAAGTAGAGGGGGTAACAAGAGTCAGAAAAAATGGTGAAGGATAATACCTTCAAGTATATGGTGGACAGTGTAGAAGAAAAGGAATGACAGATGTTCTGAAGACAAGATCAAGTCCATTCATGATGTGAAATGGAACTGTTTACTGTTTAGTGTCTTGTTTCTCTTGGTGTACGGAAACTGTATAGAGGAAGTATATGAGCAGGTAGATTTCTTAGGTGCTCTATAAACCTTAAAAGTTTAACCTTACTACCTTGTAATTTTTGGAGGTGACACAGCACTCCTTGAAGAATACAACAGTACTAATTCTCAAAAAAAATGTAAAAAATGGATCAAAGAAGCCCTAAATGAATGTTGGGCTTCAAAACCGATTGTTCAACTTGCACAAGAACCTGATCTGCCATCTACAAATTCCTGCCAGTGGAATGATAACAGATTCCTGATCACACAGGTCCCACAAGAAAAGTCACCAGAAAATTTGACCAATAGAATGATACGCTCTCCTGCTCACACAGGCCTCACAGCAAAAATCACCAGCTAAAAGAAAAAATACTTGCTTCACAAGATCGAAGAAAAGAAGAGAAAGGAATGAGGTGTTGTTCAAAGTAATTTATTGTGAAGAATGGTGGATAGATGAAGCTGGTACACAAGAAAGCAATCTACAAGAAGTGCATTGTTCAAGTACAGTCCATAATTGCAGTTGCAAAAATAATACAGGGAATCTTATCATAGCCCTAAAGCGAATAAGTTATTGACTGAGAATATATATACTTTTACAAGTCCTTCAATATATTCGCTGAAATTTCTCACTATGCACAAAGTAGGTGGGCCCTAGTGGCCACAATGTTAAAATAAGTCTCCTGATTCTTAGTGGTCACTAGGTTGAAGAAAGTGATCTTTAGTGATCACTTAGTAGTGTCTTTTGATTTTTAGTGTCTTGTTCCGGATGAGCTTTTCAGTTCAAATGTTTTACAAGTTCAAGTGTCAGTCCAATTAAACTCAAGCAATGTAATGAAGGTTAAAAAAAGGGCCTCAGTCAAAGAGGGGCAGCACTCTCATATTCTTGTAAAATATTGTGTGTTGAAATTGAATGCTTTCTTTCTAAACTTCCTCTCTTGTTTCTAACTTCAATTATGGAAAGCTGATCCTTAATTGAGTGTAGAATCTTAGAAATCACAGTAGGTGGTGCGATTACCATGGTTCAAAGATTCTTCTTGGATAAAGGCCAAGCCAAACTGCCAAACAAAATTGTTGGCAAGGTTTGTCATGTTAATACTAAGGCTAGGCAAACCTTCATCTACAATGGGCTTCCCACAATTTACATTCTACTGATGACATAATTAAATTGGGGAAATTGATTGGTTCAGTTCATTTTCTTCTCTATTGGACTTTTGGTTTACGCTGCACTATAAGTTGTCTAACTCTGTCCTAAATGCTTCTCCAATCCAGATCATCTTCACCTTGATACACTAATTATGCACTAGGTCATTTTTTCCCATCATATGTGGGATATGGCGTATTGAGGCTGTAAAACTATGCAAAACCAAGACCTTCGGCAGTTAGCTGGAAATAGGTGATTTTCCTCTTTTTACACATAAAATTCACCATACTGCACTGAACAAAGGTATGGCATGTATTTAATCTATCACTTGGTGCATGAGAGTTAGACCTACGATATTGCCAAAATTGTCAAAACCTTTGCCTTCTTGACCTAATTGACATTCAAGAGTAACATTTTTCTTTTTCTTTTTGAGCAGTTGCATTGAAGAGTACTGGGAATAATTCTCATTTTTAAGAAGTTAATACTGAGGTCTTGTGAGTTGGTTCTGAATTCCTGATGATGTACGAACTGTTTTAGTTGAAGTCTCTACTTCACCCTTTGGCAAACGATTTGGAAGCTTCTGCTTGTATTTCTCAAAAGAATGCACAATGCTGAACCTTTTTAAAAAACACTGGACCATATTTCGTTATGAAACATGAGTTGTATCATCAAATGGAGAATCTTAGTAGCTCAGTTGGTTGGCTACCTAAACTCCCACCTAGTTGGTGAGGGTTCCATTCCCCACATTGTAATCCCCTCCCCATTTCCCCTTCCCCTACCCCCAATTTATTTATTTATTTTTTTTAAAAAAAGTTGTATCATCAAATTATCTACACGTTCTGCTAGACCACATGCATACACTACAGAAAGGATGCAATGGTAGAAATTGGTCATAAACATACAGAATCTTTCTAGCTAATAAAGCAAAGCCATTGCTCATTAGCATTACGGTGTAAATATTACACAACACATTATGTTGACAGCAACTATTAGGTTAAAAGAGGTTGACATATATATATAAACTGCAGTCAGCAATATATAACTCCACCATGATTGGAAATGTCAATCATTTGCAGAAATCAAATAAGGAAAATACACACCTCTTGCTGCATATAGCATGGCCAATTCCTGGCGAATGTCATAGCAGATCCCTATACCAATTCGGCCAACCTCTGCAGAAATATAGTTATGATCATTTCTCAAAAGCACAAGATGGATATATCAATTAACGTAGAAAAAAGAAAAGGAAGATATTCAAGCTATTCAATGAAGCAAAATCCCATGAACTCAAATCTAGCAAAATATGGAACACAAGCATTCAGTTAAAGTAACTATATTAACTGGAAGAACTTTCAGAGCAGTCTTTTTGACACTTCCTTAGCAGTAACTTGGTTCATTTATTATCGATGTATGTTTGGGAAGTAAGAAGCAGAGAATACCTGTATCCACAACAGTTGGAGTCTCTCCTGCAGTAAGCGTCTGTGATTCCTTAAAGGTTATTTTACCAGGAATATCAATGTCAAAAAGATGTATCTGCAAAGACATCAAACTGTCAGATATTTTGCAGAGTCCATTTTCTTGATTTTCCCACAAACTACTAGATATGTTCCTTTTCCTTGGTGTCTGAACTTAGTTAGCTAATGCACACATGCCAATGTTGCCATCATGCAAGGCAAAAGACCAACATTTTATTTCCACTATTTCACAGCAATCCTGCAACTCTGTGTGAACAGTTGCCGAAATACTTCAATTAACATCAACACGGCTTACAAATGGACAACCCCAGACAGTTTATAAGTTGGCTCCCAAAATCTATAGTGTCTATATTATAAGTTCCCAGCCTTTTTAATAATACCACCATTAAACTATCACACAAAATCTGAAGGAGATTTGATTTTAAAAGATAAATAAAAATAAGATCTATTGGCAATCCTCAAGTGCAGAAAATAGGCAATACTTGAACAATCTTTGTTTGTTCTCTTATATTTTTGTCTCAAAGTTCGTTAATTTAAACCTGACAATCATCTGCTCAATTCGGACCATTGGCAGCACACTAAGTGTAAAATGACATTATCAAGATGCTATTGCCAACCCAGAAAAGCAAAAAAGAATACAAGGAACAGACCCCTCATATCTGTCAAGTGTAAGTTAGCAGTAGTTTTAAAGGCAAATTATGAGAAGCTGGAACAAGTAAGCAACTCACAGATCTGCACATCAAGAAATGAATGTCTGGCTACAGTCTGTAACATCATTCAATTTCTGAATCCAAAAACTATTGAACACTGTGAGAAGTGATAACCTTGTCCTATTGAAGTTTATAGTTTACATAACTGATCAAGCATACTATCATCACTTTCTTAGCTTCTTCTAGAACTTAGTGGCTTAGCTACCTGCCCTCACCACAACAAGAGAGGTGTATGATTACCTTTCTGTGCTTAGCTTTCAACTTTCCATCAGCATCAAAGACGCAGCAAGTATTATACAGCTTGTCCCCACTGCGTTCAGGTATAGAGCCTCCCACTATTGTAATCTTCAGAAGTCGAGCTGCTTCAGAGAGCATGGCAGTTGACGGAGATGCATCAGGACCAGTATCAATGTCTTCAGCATAAATTGGGAAGCTATCATTTGAATATGGACTATTCCATATTTCCTAGCGAAAAACAAAGCCCAATAGAAGCTAAAGTCAACTGCTGTAAATTTCAATGGCAGGTAATAGCCAAGCTATTGCGGAAAGATCTGTTTCAGGTTGTAAAATCAAAATAACAGAACATGTCTTTGTTGCCTCACTATCTAGTCTCATATCCTTAATCTATAAGTTTAAGTCAGACAAGAGGAAGTTGCTCGGACGGTAAAACCCATCACTTCCAACCCTACTTTGCAAGTTCTAGACACCAGGGGAGCAAAAAGGTATAAATTATACAACAACAACAAAAAGGTATAAAGATTACAAATATATTTAGACGTGAAAGAAGTGCAGGTTTTATAGGCTTTTGCAGCTAATAGGGAGGCTAATTTAAGATTGAAGGGGCAATAATATCTGGAACTCATTTAGCTACGGTTAAAAATATACACAATGTCCCATGTTATCTTTCTAATCGTGGTGTCCATTCCAGCTTGTGCGCACCTCGACTAATTTTAGTGGTATCTGCTACCTCCCACCAACACACGTATTGGGTAACTATGTCCCCCAAGTGTTAAACAAATAGGAATAAATCACCTAGTATACACAATGTCACGTGTTGGTTGTATAAAGGAGTGGCAGAGCTAGGATTTTTAACAAGGGGGTTCAAAATCTGAAGAACTAGACACACGAACTAATCGAAGGGGGTTCGACATCTACTATATATACATAAAAAATAATTTTAACCATATATAAATAGTACTCCCTCCGTCCCATTTTATGTGGCACCATTTCCTTTTTGGTCAGTCCCAAAAAGAATGTCACATTTCCTTATATGGTAAGTATTTAAAGGTACAATTCCTCTTTTACCCTTATTGATCCCACTTAATCTTAAAGATAATACTCCAATACATTTATGAGGAGAGAGAAAAATGAGTCAATTTTTTAATATGACTATTTTTTGAATGGGCAATTTGGTAAACATTTCAAAGTCTTCATTTATTTCTTAAATTCCGTGTTCAGTCAAATGTTGCCACATAAAATGGGATGGAGGGAGTAATATTTTCCGCCGAAGGAGGTTCAGATGAACCCCATAACAGAGGGCTGGCTCCGCCCCTGGTATAAAGTGTTTAAGAAAATTACACTGCCTACTCTACCCATTATCTTAAAAATTTTGGGTTGGATGTACAGATATTTCACAGCTACATTGAATATCTCACTATTAGCTGATTGAAACATTTGATTTTATAACTGAACGGAACAAAAGATTGAGACCTCTTAAGTTGCTCAATAAGACTGAACTCTATGCGCGCACACAAAAGATTATCGTCAAACGGGTTCAATACTAGCAATCAAACAGAGTATAACTAGAGCTCTATGCATAGGAAAAGAAACAGCTGCATTAGATGAACAATTTATAACTAAACTCACAGGCAAAACAACAAGCTTAGCCCCCTTCTCAGCAGCCTCCTCAATTGCTGCTCGCGCATGAACAATATTCCTTTCCTTATCTGCCGTCACCGATAATTGACATAGCCCAATCTTAAACTGCTCATTCAACATCAAGTTCACAAATCAAAAACGGATTAAACATAATTCAAAGAAAAATTCAGATCAAGTTAGCCTCAATTCCGAACTAGTTTGAGTTCCACTATAAGTATCATAGTTTTTGACTATTTATTTCTACAGTGGTCCACAACTCAACTTGACCTGTAACTTCTAACTCAAATAAATGGAATATGTAGACACAAGGAAAGGGATACCTTAGTGATGGGAGGAGAGGGCAATTGGAGAGCAGGAGGAACCCTAGCTTGTTCGGGCTTGAAAGTGGAAACCATGGAAGAAGGTGATGCAGTGAGAGTTGTACGTGGTGAAAATTGGAATCGGTTGCTTTTAGTGGTTGTACGATTTGGGATGAAGTGAAAGGGACGATGGAGCAGGAGTGAGGGTGCAGGCCGTACGATGGACCGAGAAATGGAGGATCCAACTACTGACGAAGAAGAAGAAGATAAGAAAAGGTATCCAAGTCTCATTTCAACTTCAATTTCTCTTTCATTTTCTGCTCAAACACAAACTTTAATTCCATCGAATAAAATTATAAATTTGTGATTCTTACCAATTAAGAGGATTTTATAATTGAAAAATTAGAGAAATCCTAGCTTTTAGTTTATTTATTATCATTATTCCCTATAAATTTTATAAATTTCCAAAATCTCTTATTTTAGCGTGATTTAGTGTTTTTGCGCGTCAGTTAGTGTATAAAATGTAATATATCTTACTTAATGATTAATGTATCTTGCGCATCAGATTAATGTATCAACGCTTATATTGTTATACCCCTTTGAGAGATTTCTGTAATTATAAATTTTTAAGAGATAGGTTGTAATTTTGCTTTAAAAGTATGTGATTTCTGCAATTTACCCTTTTATAATTTTGTAATTTGTTAATCCTTGTCTTTTTTATTGGTTTTCTTTAAAAAAATTGAAAACTTTCACCTTTTTACTTCCTTTATATTTCTTAAGTTTTTTAATTTATTGTGGTGTTTAGTTTATTTTTATATTTTTAGTTAGAAAATGAGTATTTAAAATGGTATTTTTATTTTTATTTTACGAAAATACTACTCCCTTATTATATTTTCACTGCCCCCCTTCCATGCTTATTTTCCAACTTTCTTATCTTGTCTACTTTGAAATAATTGTTGTGAATTTAATTAAAAGTTACAAATTTTCATGATTATAACATTATATGATTGTAGTAAAGTGAATTATTTTCATTGATTAAATAGCTCTAAACATTTATAGTGATGATCTTGAGAGTATAATGTATGTTTATTTCGAATTTCCATGGTTATTTTTTTATATTAAATTGATGGGTTCGTTAAAGTCTTGAAAAATTTCTCATTTTGGTAGATTGTTTTGTCATTATTTTTGTTATGAATTAGAATGTGATTGTTGTGATAGATTGAATTCATATGAATTGTTGTTGAAATTAGCGGTGTAAAATTTGATAAAGTAGATAAATTTAAGTAAAACTAACATGTTTGATAAAACGAAAAAAGGTTTGCCCTTGGTTGTCACGCCCTGAGTCTATCCCTTAGGTGTGACCGACACTTGAAAATCATTGTTGGTCCCAAGCAAATCCTTGACTTGGTTGACTACTTAGCGGAAGACTACATACATACATATGAAAACTTTAATGAGGAGCATTCAAAAACATTTAGCTAATTCTCATGTACTGTTAGAAAATACTGAATATAGATAATGAATTTGTTTGAAACATTTGAAAGAAAAATATTGAACTGACTCTCTAACTTTGTTCATGAAGCCTCTACTAGACTGCGGGTAGGTGTCGGGACAAGATCCATGGCTACCTCAAAGGTACTATCTGACTATTATAATTACTGATAAGTATAACAAATGGAGTCCTCCGAAAGTAATGAGGTCTCACCAAAGGCTGACGTGGTAGTGATCTCAATGGAATGCATGTATCTACATCATAAATGATGTAGCATCGACAAACATTAGTACATGAAATGTATGGTATGTAATAAAGCTGAATGAAACAGTATCTGAACCGAAAGAATACTAAAAATAACTTGACTGAAAGTAAAACATGCAATGTAATATAACAAGTAAAGTTTTACATCTGAATAAGGTAATGCATATCAATTTCTAAAATGGTACTTTACTTTCTTGGGGAGTTTCTCTAACTGACAACCATCACCATGAGACTCGTGATGATACAACTATCTACGCTGGCGGCGTAGGTTATATGGGGTTTGAGTTATCTAAACTTGTACTTAAATCGATGCTCAATACTACTCCCAAAACATGCAATAATTCTCATATTAATATTTTTGTTGAGTTAATACTAAAAAGGGTCTCTTTAGGAAAAAATGTTCTTTACTTTACTAACAAAAACTTCTCCTAAAACTATTTATGCTCTGCTTGAATTAACAATCTTTTCTCAATACAAAATAGTACATTTGTAACCATTAGTATTCCCTTAAAAACTTTTTTCAACTGATAACTTAAAATATTTGAATTTACTTTAGTCAGAGGTCAATGCATAAAAATAGCTATGTTGCTTTCAACGATCTGTAACTAAATAGAGTTAATGTGATAAAATAAGCACAAACAACAATTTAAGAATCAAAATACATGTAGTATAATCTCAATGATAAGAATCAGAATTCAATAACAAGAAATAAAGGTCAATTCAAAGTTCATGAAAACTTGGGTAAAAATCTTAGATTTAACTCATACTAACTGAATTTTAGATGTAGAGTATGAGGACGAACTTAGTCCATCACTATGAGTTGCCTTACATACCTTAGTGGTGAATCTTGAAGATATTTTTTGGAAGATGAACCCTACCCTTAGTGTTTCTTGAAGTTCTTGAGCGTAGAAATTTAGGAGTGAATGAGAGGATTTAATTATCAAAAAACTGATTTCATACACGTTTAGGGTCATTTAGATAACTTGCTAAAGGTTTTAGGACAAAAATATCCTTAAAAATTAAAAAAGAAGAGTTGGACATCGAAATTTTATTCCAACGGACAGTAAGGTCCGTATTCACTCCGTATCGCGGAGTTTCTGTCAGATTACAGCATCTCTAGTAAATCAGTCATAACTTCTTACTCGAACTCAGTTTGATGCAAAATCATGATATATATTTTAGATATCTTAACCACCAACTTTATGCAACACGGAAATGTTCAAATTTGCACTTGTGGTTACAAATTTGGTTCAACTATGACCCCTCTATTAATTATTCAAGGCAATTTCAAGCTAATATTATTATCGAACATGAATGAGTCAAACTTGTACTTAATTTTTCCCGTAAATTAAAATAAATCTGAATAGTAATATGTCATCTTTCCTAGGATGAATGTTCTTTCTCCCTAAAAAATTAGACGAACTAATCCTCATCTTCAATACTCTTCATTTTGTCAAGTTTGGTAAATGACTTAAAATATGTTGTCGGTAAGTGTGTGTAATTATAATTTTTAAATCTACATAATTGATTCGATTCTATTTCTTTCCGTTATTTTTGCTTAAAATCAAAACCTAATTAAATTATTTGGTTTTTAAAATTTAAAATAAAATCAAACAATTGGTTAAAGAAGTACAAAAAGTCGAAAAGTACTTATATCGGTTGTCTCTTAATTGTGTGTATTTAAATAATTTTAAGTTGCATTCTTTGGAAAAATTGCAAATTGTAACTTGAAAAAAAAAACTAGTATTTGAAGTTTCGTTAAAGATTTGAGAAATGACTTGGCATTTCTTTTAATTTTTGAAAACAAAGGAAAAGAGATATAAAAGGCTAATTACGGCGTCGTTTTTTAAACAAGTTCTCTGTGGTGCATCGCGACACTAGAAATTCAAAGTGAAGAATGCAACGGTTATTAACTTCCACTTCCCTCCCGCCCCTTCTACTTATAAATATACTATTCCATTCAAGTCTGTTATCTTCTTCTCTATTTTTCTCTTGTCTTTCAACCTATCTGTGGCGCCGCTTGGCCTATGCCAAGCGTCGTCGTCGCATAAATGATGGACAATGTTAATACATCCATTGTGCCTTATCATGATCCTTTTGATGATAACATTCTTACGGGACTTTCTCTTTCACTCTTTGATGATGAAAACCCCACCATTGATGACGACAACAACTACCAAGGACCCACTTATGAAAATTACCCAACCATTGCACAAGGACCCATTAATGAAAATACAACAAATTTGAATTCTGGTTTACGTGTCCCTGACTATGATTCATTTTTGCTTGAAATTTCATTCGAAAATGGGAATCGATTTGTTGGGAATAGTACCAATTCAGTTCCGGGGAAGAATAATTGCCAAATTCTAAGAGAAATAACTCATGGCAATGGTGACTGTTTGTTTATCTCTTAAATTTCTATTTGTTTTGAGTGAAATAATTTGGTTAATTACTTTATTATAGGCACGGTGTTATCTAAGCTTGGAATATTTGGAACAATAGGAAAGATCAGTCATGCAAGTCTTGAGAAATCCACAATGGATAATAATCACGTGTCAACCGATGCAATTGAGTACGGATCCTTCTCTTTTGTTCGAGTTTATTATAATTAAAATGTACTACTTTTTTCACTTGTTTGGCGAAATTAACTCTAGTTTTTATCTTCTGATTTAAACAGTTTTAGCAATGACAGTATAAGCAAAGTGAAGCACTTTTTAATTCAATATTTCGAGGGTTGTAAGAAGGATGGTTACATAGTGATCGAAGATACGCTCTCTGAATTCTATCAAACTTTAAGTGTTCATTCTGGTGACCGTACTAATGACATTGATAATCTACTTCAGTTATCTCCAACAACTTCGCGTAAGTAACATCTTTGCTTACTCCTTTCATCTACAACATTTTGCTTACTACTTTCATCTGTATCACCAAGCAGTTGATGTTCAAACGGAACAGCAAGAAATGGCAAACCAAAATGAGGGCACTAGCAGTGGCGTGAATCGTGGAAAGATCTCTCTTTCGGAACAGGTTTGTAGTTTGCACGCGGAGAGGTTATTACTATGATATCAAAAAAGGACTTGATTGTTCATTATCTTTGGTAGAGATTTTGCATTCTGATCACTTTTTTTTGATAGAGCAGAGGAGAAGAACTAAACTGCTGAACGTGAAAGACTTTGAAGACTATCTTCATCTATCCATTCAGGAAGCAGGTATCAAATTGAACGTATGTCCTACTGTGATGAAAAGGGTTTGCCGAAGGGATGGCTTACGCAGATGGCCCTCCAGAAAGGTCTCTTTCTTTTTTCCCTTACCACATCCCGCCCCTCATTTTCTACATTGCCTTGATAATTGAGGTCACAGAATTTTCATATTGCCATGGAAATGATTGCAGATTAATAGCATTAAGAGGAAGATATTGAAGCGACAAGAGAGTTTAAGCTCTATTCATGCTGGAGAAAGGAAGAGTGCAAAGGCTGACATCGCGAAGCTGGAAAAGGAGCTTGCAGACATTTTTGAAACCATACAATGACATCACATAGGTTTTCTTATAAGTAACTAGTAATTTTCAACCATTTTTTCTCTACAGATTTAGCTTAGTACTTGTATTTATAGTTGAAGGCAGATTTAAATGTACAAAATGAGCAATATTGTTGTGTATGTACAAAGCTTAAGAGTTTGAAATATTTTTTCTGTAATAAAGTTTGTTATCTAGCATAAGCCCGCATGTCCAAGTGTCTTAAAGTTAATACAGCTTTGTTCTCTGTGTTATTTTTGTTTGTACTCATGCCAACATCCCAGTAGTTAGGACAAAAGTTTTGCTTGTTTTATCCTCAGAATATACTATGTTGTGGAGCGATTTCCATTCTAGTTCAGCTTGTTGTTTTTTTCACTTTGTTGCCTTTTTGCTCACAAGAATCCGTAGAGCCGGCCTGTTTTATAAATGACCCTTGGATACATCAAACCAGAGAATATTTCTCTAAGCCAAATATTGAAGACCATAGTACCTTTCTGACGTTCACAACTAGAAATCTACTTCACTTTGAGATGTCCGTGCTCGAGTTCATTAACAAAGAGGGTTGATCAGTGCTTGATATATATGAAGCTATTGCGGCTACTCAAGAAATACTATTGTTCCATCTTCAAGAAGAAGAAGAAGAAGAAGATGGCGAGTGTTGAGAAAGTTGTTGGTGTGAAGAAAGTGAGGCAAAAAGATCCAGATGGATGGGATGTGAGCATGCCACTCCCCGGGGACATCATAGAAGGTGTTGCTGAGTTAGCTTCTGATGATGACTCCTTTGTTCAGGCCAAAGCATGGTCAGAGTTAACCTTATTTCTTGGTAAAATTGCTGGACATTTCATTTGGTTCAAGGTTAGAAGGGGAGAGAGTACACTTAAACTCAGAGGATATGTCTTAGTTGAGCAGCGTTCAAATCTCCAGAAAAGGTTTGTTGTTAGAGCAGCATCTGATGAGAGACATCTTGCTGTTATAGCAGAATTAACTTTGGGACGTTGCACTGAACTCCAGGGTATGAATATGATTCTTCTTTTCCGCTCGCTACTACATAGCATTAAACACCTTTATACTGTCATGTTATTATGTATTTTTGCAGCAGTATACCAGGAACGTTATTGTATATAAACTGTTTGTTTGATTATGCAGAAATGAGCAGAAGAATGGTCAATTCAGGATCACGCGGGTATAACCAAATGGGATTACAATATGACTGGAAGATGAAGATAGGAACTTATCTACCAGATTCTCATTCTACAGTTGTTAGCTCCATAGTTTTTATGCCACTGACAAGAGTATAGAGTAGAAGCCACATTAGTTCGTACCATGGCCTGGTTTTCAGCAGCAGTATCTTCAGGAATCCCTCTTGTATTCGTTAACATTCAAACCGAGCAAATCAACAATTTGGTATTCCTCTCTTCCTTTTCTGGCCGAGTTTAATTTCTATACACTGACAGTGTAAAATAATTCTTTTACAACATTAGGTCACCTAAATTCACTACAAATATGAAAATTCTTTGAACTATTAGTGTATATAACTAAATGAATTCACTCAAACTAACAGTTGCATCGTGAACTAATCTTTCGTTCCTTTTCATGCTTTGTTTGTGTTAAGGAGAGGAGAAACACAAGTGGAAAAGATCTCACTTGTAGTAGGCAACTAGATGGCTATG
Source organism: Solanum pinnatisectum (assembly GCA_035578085.1). Taxonomy (NCBI): domain Eukaryota; kingdom Viridiplantae; phylum Streptophyta; class Magnoliopsida; order Solanales; family Solanaceae; genus Solanum; species Solanum pinnatisectum. Next base: position 141,217 of record JAWPEI010000111.1, read on the forward strand.
TTGGTAACCAATCCGCACAAGGTGTAAGGCTATGGTATCTACCAGGAATTGCAGAGGTTCCACTTGAATTAACACCAGAACCAGGAGAATCCAGATTTGGAATAGACATTAAACAAACAGATGAAGTAATAGTCATCGCCTTTTCTTTTCCAAAAACAGCAAATTGAATAATGTAACTATGAAGTGATGATATCCTTAACATGTTCTTTTTCTTAAATCTCTTTTCAGGGATTTGTCAGTATTTACGCAGTAGCAAAGGGGACAGCTGCAGAACGAGCCGGTTTAGTGCATTTATTTGAGGAGGCAAACAAAAGCAAGCACCGTCTTGTGATTTCAAGGCTAGAAGGAAAGAGTCTTTTGCCATCAACAGTTAGCTCAGAAGGTCTAATATACTGCTGTGATCATGCTGATATTAAGGACACTCTCAATTTAGCAATGGAAAGAAGTGAAAGTATTAGACTGCATATCATGTCTTGGCCTAATCAGATAACTCAAAATACCACAGGATTGATTGGAGCTGCTGCAGCTCTTATGCCTCCAAATTGATACCATCAGCTTTTCAACACGTTGGGGGTACTCCGCTATATGAATACTCTTTACTTTACATGTTAGTCCATTTAATCTCATCTCAGTCAGCACTTCAACACCATGTATAGAAATAACGTCAATTTTGTAGAAATTTTGTCTACTAATGGAATGGATGTGAAAGAGTTATGCATTTCTTGGTCTAATCAGATAACTCAAGAAATTAAACCACATGATCTATTGGCACTCTTATGCCTACTGATGGTTTGATATCATCAACATAAGGCTCAACAACATGAATAAATATTGTCTGTTTGTTTGATATTTGATGGAAATAATCAACTTGTCCACTAAATTATATTGTGAGAAGTAACATCAGAATTATGTCTGGCAGGTTAGAGTTTAATAAGTCTTGAATTGAAAAATTTTCCATTATGATCTTTAGGCGAAAAAGTTTGGGAGACCCTTGTACTAGTTCCAGTTTGTCAACCCGATTCCCGTCCTCTTTACTCCGTGAAGTTTCAGACACCTCAACTCGACCAAAACAAGTGCTTTGAACTCATAATATGCGTATAACACACTTTTTCCAACTCTAGGGAGTAAAGGGGCCGGGATAACAAATCGGAACAGGTACAAGGGTCTCTCAAGCTATTCCGCATATATAATCTTTAAAGCAGATGAGGGTTAGTGTCTGAATCATCCTTTTAAGAGCACTAGTACCCAAGAGTGCCTGCAAACGCATGAATTGAAGAATATTTCCTTTTTGCAGTCTTCCCTTTTCAGAACATACATTCATGCATGCAGTTAACCATTTATACACAGAAGCGTATCCAGGAGGGCGTCACCGGGTTCATGTGAACCCATGTTCCCCTCCTGAAATCATATATAATAGTGCTATATTTTTTTTAAAAAGTATTTAAATATAGATGTGTGAACCCACATTTGAAGTATCACATAATGTCGTACAATGATGATTGTGTGCACCTCTCTAAGTGAGGTTAGAAATTTGAGTATCATCTTTTCGTAATAGTGCACCAATCATCGCAAAATTCTGGGTAATACACTGGTAGCTAAATACACACCCACTCCCAAATGCACTTACTTAAAAGGATCTACACAGTTGCATTAGCACTTCAGTAAATCAATGAACGATCCAAATTATGCATGTACCAAACCTCTTACACGGGACACTGATGGTAACTCTAGCAACGTATAACCGAACAAATAACAGATGATTTATCGTCACAGAACTACTTCCTCTCTCAGATAACACACGTTCCTTTTTAGTCTATCATGAAGAGAATGTTTCTTTATATTTAGAACCAATATAACTTTCAAATTTGTAGTTTTACTCTTAATGAAATAATTTATGACTACACAAAAATAGAGTAAATTTGTTTGAAACCACAAATTTATGAAGTTTCACTACAACAAATATGATATATAGTTATGAAATTATTACCTACAACATCAAATTCGTCACTAATTGTTCCCTTTTAGTGACAAAAATTACTTTTCGTGCTTCAATATATGAGACACATACTTTTAGTGACAAAACATAAGAATCCGTAGCAAATTTTTGTCCACTAAAGTTTCCCACCAAAAAGTTAATTGACGCCATTTGTTAAGTAGTGTTAGTCACGAGTTTAAAATTATCAGTGACACATTATTTCGTCACTAATAATGTATCTAATTCATGACAAATTATTTTTTGTCTTAAAATTTATTAATTTTTGGACACGAAAAAATTTCATCTAAAAAAATATGTTGTTACAATATCGACAAATTAGAGTTCGTAGTTAAATATTACTCCCTCCGTTTCACAAAGAATGACCTCCTTTCCTTTTTAGTCATTTCAAAAGGAATGACCTCTTTCCTTTTTTGGTAACATTTTACTTTTAGCTTTCCACGTGGCATGTTTAAGACCACAAGATTAAGGACAATTTTGTACATTTGACAGAACTTAAATTTAGGACCACAAGATTCAAAAGTCATCTTTAATTTCTTAAACTCCGTGCCAAGTCAAAACCACCACTCTTTTTGAAAGCGGAGGAGTATAAGTTGTAGCTATAAAAATAGATTTAATTATGACATTTGTTTTCGTCCCTAATAATATAAATAATTGGTGACAAAGATTATATTGTCTCTAATCAATCTGTGATTTAGTGACAACAAAAAAATTGTCACAAAATATGTAAGATGTTAAACGGTGACGACTTAAAATTTGTAGTGAATAATTCAACTATTTTCTACAAAAAAATTCATAACTAAATATTTTTTTTTTGCTACAATTGTTCATAATTACAAGTGACAACTTACAAAAAGAATAATACAAGTGCTTCATAGAAAATAGACAGAGTCCATTCATTAATTGGCGAGGGAGAATATTAAAACCAACGAATTCGATCGATTTTGTAAAAAAGAAAAAGTTCAATTCATCAATTTTCTGAAATTACGCAATTATAAAATACATCATTTGAAAAATACAATCCAGGTTATAAATCTTGTGAGTGGGAATGCGCTTACCACTATATTGCTAATATTTGTTGGTTTAACACTTTTGTTTTTTATTTGATACACTTTCATCAATAAAGACAATGGAAAAAATAATTCCTCAAATCTTGGTGCTAAATTTTGAGCGTGTCTATTGATTTGTGATTGGTAAACTACATAGACTAAGTCTATCTATTTATACACTAAAAATATGTACATATTTAATAGTAATTCCACATACGTCGTAGAACAACTATCTGAGAGATAACATCGACTTACAAACTTAGACTTTGCAAAGGTGTGAAATATTTCATTAATTTCTATTAACATTTTCCATCGATTGTGAAAGCGAAATAAACAAAAAAATGAAAGCACAAATGAAAGAAAAGAACCAACTAGATTTCAAATATATTACGATGAAGTAATATAGTTATGGGGATCGATATTTTTTTCAAAACAATTGATTTACTGATCGAATTGAACCGATTATTCAATTTTTTTCATAAAATTGAAAGTTTAATTTTATATAAATTTATAATTATCTTGAATAATTTATAAAATTTATAAAAATAAATAAATAAAATGATAGAATTGTACTGAATATATTTAAAGATATTTTAAAAAATAAACAGCTTAATTAAAATAATCTACATTTGAATGAATTGTGGGTGGTAAATTTCATGCATTTGTGTATGTGTATAAATAATCATATAATATATTATTTCTACAGAAGTTAAATTTGAAAGAAGTGAATGAAGTTAAAAATAAAATAAAAATGAGAGACAAGAGAGAGTTGATCGACTGGTAAACACTCCTCACTTCCAACCTTAAGATTGTGAGTTCCAGTCCCCAAGAAAGCATAATGTGGGAGCCCCTCTAGGGGAGGGGTTAAAAAAATTGAGATGAGAGATAATAGGAACATTAACCTTTTTTTATAATAATAAATTTATCCCTAATTAATACATTTAAGAACAAAATAATTTTATTTATAGGAAATATAGTCATTAGTGACGAAATTAGATTTTGTTCAACTCTGAAATACATATAACTTTAGAGATAATTGATGTAAATATGATTGAAGTAAAATAATTAGCGATGATATTATTTTTGTGTAGTAATAACCTTTTTAGTGACAAAGCATACTATTAACTACAAAAATATACTTTTACGACAAATAAATTTGTCACAAATGTTTAAGCATTTGGGGCGATTTTCATTTGTAGTTAAATAATACTTTTAGCGACGAAGCACTAAATTATATTTGTATACTTTTAGCGACAAACATTTAGTGACTTGATTGTGAATTATTTTTAGTCTCACAAGATTTTAGTGAAGAAATATGATTTTTAAATGATGAAATTATTTGTCACGATAATCGAATTTGCTATAGTGCTTCTTCTTTTTCTTTTTAGCTCAAACTCCATGTCCAATCAAACAATATCACATCAATTGAGCGGAGGGAATATCTCCTTATAATAACTTGGTTGTCTTATTACTATATAGCTTCCATGTTGGTGAAGTGATTAAACTCATTTAAGGAAAAAAAAATTTAAAATGACAGAAATAGAAGTTTGAATTTGTATGAACATGTTATAAGATAGACTAGGGAGAAAACATGGTCTGTTTTGTTTCGCCCATAGATTACAAAAAGAAGACATTTTGTCATGACTTGTGACATTATTCGTTTAGTGGCATGCGAGGAACATCATGTTATCATCAAAATGGATGCTTACAGTTTTCCCACTATAGTCTATATGCACTACGTTTATCATTAATTTATAATGCATACAATGGTGCCACTCATACAATATTCCCTTGTCCTTCACTTGTTCTTAGTTCTTTCTCTTCATCAACATGCATCTATAGTCACCGTAGTTTCCTTTTACTCCACATCCCCAAGGCCACATCACCATCATCATGATCACAAGCATAAATGCCCACCTCCACCACTTTCATATACCTATAATTTTTGATGGAGTAGGTGCATTGTAATGACCCTCCTAGTCATTTCTGTGTCTTGCCTTCTGTGTGTCGTTAGAGCATTCCTGTAGCGACCCCAAGTCATTTATGACTTGCTGGGACTGACAGTTCAGTCACCTGGTCGTTCGTTTGGTTGTTGTGCGAGTTTTAGTGTTTTCGGAGCTTATGAACCTTGAACGATCATTTTCGATCAAAAGTTCAAGAAGATGACATCAGAATCCAATTCTGACGATTCCATCAACTCCGGAAGGGTCATTTTAGACTAGTAGCATGATTGGCATGACTCCCGAGGTTTTCAGTGTGAGTCGGTGCAATTAGGCGTTTTAGCCTTTAAAATTTGACCTAAGGTTGACTTTGGTCAACATTCTTGGAAAACGCGTTAGGATGAAATGTTGAGTTTGGTCTAGAACAACCTTTCGTTCGACTTTCGAGGCCTCCTGACTCATTCCGAGCCCCTCGGTGGACTATGGTTATTATGGCTCTTGGAAGTGGGATCCACTTTTTATCGAGATGACCTCTGATGGAAATTTTGATTGCGCAGTTGAGTGCGGAATATCAAATTTAGTGGGGTAGCATTTACATTTTATTTTTTTGAGTCCCGATCAAATTTCGAGCACCCCGTTGGAGACTTTTATATATTTTGCCTCAGCTGGTGCAGACCATTCAACTCTTTTTGCCAACTTCAAACCCTCATAACTCTCTCATTTCTAGTCCAAATTTAGTGATCCTAAGGTTCATCTTGTGGGGTTTTTCGCAAGGAACGCGTTGGTGTGGTTAGATTTTGTATTCAAAGCTTTATTGGAGGTAAAGTTATGTTTTAGCTGCTGTCAAAGCCATTTTCGGGCTCTATTTTTGGGAAATTTTAGAAGCTGATTTCTTGGTCATTTTAGGTCCGATTTCAGTGATTCTTGAGGCTATCTTGGGTGATTTTTCGAGGAGAACATTGTGGTGTTGTCGGAATTCACTGTAGACCTCCCATTTCTGGTAAATCTACTGATTCAACTACTGTCCCATTCCTAGTTCTTGAGAAAATTTGGACCATTTCTCGATTTGTGTGTGTCATCCTTGCGCAGGGGCCATGCTAATCTTCTCTGTATCATTCCAATTTTATCGGATGTCCAAATTGTAATGACCCTCCTAGTCATTTCTGTGTCTTGCCTTCTGTGTGTCGTTAGAGCATTCCTGTAGCGACCCCAAGTCATTTATGACTTCTTTGGGGTAACGATTCGATCACTGAGTCGTTCGTTTGGTTGTTGTGCGAGTTTTAGTGTTTTCGGAGCTTATGAACCTTGAACGATCATTTTCGATCAAAAGTTCAAGAAGATGACATCAGAATCCAATTCTGACGATTCCATCAGCTTCGGAAGGGTCATTTTAGACTAGTAGCATGGTCGGCATGACTCGAGTTTCGGTGAGTCGGTGCGATTAGGCGTTTTAGCCTTTGAAATTTGGCCTAAGGTTGATTTTGGTCAACATTTTTGGAAAATGTGCTCGGATAAAATTTTGTCAGCGCGGTTAGCTCCGAAATGTTGAGTTTGGTCTAGAATAACCTTTCGTTCGACTCCCGAGGCCTCCGGACTCATTCCGAGCCCCTCGGTGGATTATGGTTATTATGGCTCTTGGAAGTGGGACCCATTTTTTTTCGAGATGACCTCTGATGGAAATTTCGACTGCGCCGTTGAGTCTGGAATATCGAATTTAGTAGGGTAGCATTTTTGTTTTATTTTTTTCAGTCCCGATCGAATTCCGAGCACCCCGTCGGAGACTTTTATATATTTTGCCTCAGCTGGTGCAGACCATTTAGCTCTTTTTGCCAACTTCAAACCCTCATAACTCTCTCATTTCTAGTTCAAATTTAGTGATCCTAAGGTTCATCTTGTGGGGTTTTTCGCAAGGAACGCGTTGGTGTGGTTAGATTTCGTATTCAAAGCTTTGTTGGAGGTAAAGTTGTGTTTTAGTTTTATCAAGCCATTTTCGACTCTATTTTTGGGAAATTTTAGAAGCTGATTTCTTGGTCATTTTAGGTCCGATTTGGTGATTCTTGAGGCTATCTTGGGTGATTCTTGAGAGAACATTGTGGTGTTGTCGGAATTCATTGTAGACCTCCCGTTTAGTAAATCTCTTGATTAATTTGTTGTCTCATTCCTAGTTCTTGAGAAAATTTGGATTTTGATTGATGGTTGATATTGTGATGTTCCCGGGCCCCGAATTGTGGCCCATTTTGGGACTTGAGCTTGGGTAACTGATTGGGACCTATTTTTGGGATTAATTCTAGAATTTCCGATGTGGGTCCCACTTTTCCCATTTTGACCTCGAAATTGGTCTGTCTCTGTTTCTTGCGATTTTGGTGTCTAAACGACCGTAATAACATTGTGACTCTATTTTTGATAGTGTGTCAATGTTTCGAGGCTGTTCGAAAGGGAAAAACTCCAAAAAAGTGATTTTTGGGGCACGCGTGATCGGCCTTAAGGTAGGCTACGGCTTCCCTTCTATTAGATTGAGCTTAATTGTGTAAAAGCATGTCGATTGGAGTGAATTGGGGGTGGGTACCAGTTTCGTACTTTACTTTGATTAGATACCTCATGTTAGGATCGATTGGGCATATTTTGGGTGTAGTATCATGTTAATCGATTTGGTAGAGTTGCATGATTATGTGCTAAATGTATTGTGTGCTTGTATGCTTTGTGTTGTATGTTTGTTCATCCTTAACATGGCGCATGATGTCCTTAGTCTAGGTTAGGCTAGCATTGCCTTAGACTTACGAGCGTGTGAAATTTGGATTGCCTTGACTTTACTGAAGCGTCGTTTGGATGACTTAGCTCATGTAGGCGGAGTAGCGGACTTGAGTCGATAGTTGAGCCTTAGATTAGGCGTTATCATTGCTTCTTTGCATACGTATCTTCTCCCTTTAATTATGCGGTTCAAACAGCGTTCTCGATGGTTTAGTGCATCACTGAGGCGTGTGATTGAGATAGTATATGCTTGGAGTCTTTTCTGTGATTTCTTAGAGTGGACGGCGTTCCATGGTGGTTGTTGTTGGATTGGATCCTATCGGAGATACCATCACCCCCGGGATTATTCTTTCTAGTGAAGTTTGGGAGCGTATCATTGGTGGGTAGACTCGGTGATTTCGGCGATCGCCCCTGGGCCTCTCTTTCTAGTGAAGTGGGAGTGTCTTCTTGGTGGGTGTCCCAGTCGCTCTTTCTAGGTGGTGGGGTGTGCATGGTAGGGACGACTCGCGATATCAATCTCACCCTCGGGTCCCTCTTTCAGTGGTGGGAGTGGGTATTTGGTAGGGTGCCCCACAGAGTCACTCTTTCTAATTTGGGAGTGCACTACTGGCTGGGTGGAGTCTGATGGGTTATCTTGGTTACTTTGGGCTGGGAGCCTGATTTTCTTCTTTCTCAGTAGGCTTAGCTTTTCTGTGTACCTTCGGGCTTATGGGGGTCCGTTCAGGTTTTATTTAAATTTGCACACGAATGTACTTACGGGCTTATGGGGTCGATTAGGTTTAGTTTAGTTGTACTTGATTTATTTACAGTATGCTCGTGTGCTTCCTTTTCTTATTTGTTTGACCTCTGCGTGTCTAGATCTATAATTTCTTCTTGTTTTACCACTTTTTGCTCGATCGGCCTTTGATGCCTCTTTGGGTACCTGTGTTTTGGTACTCATACTCGCTCTGCATCTATTTTGTGATGCGAGTCCAGTCTGACTACGATGAGTAGTTCGTGCTTTCTTTTGCAGCTGTGATTCAGAGACAAGGGATAGCACTTGGCGTTTTGGGTTTGTCATGTCTCCATCTTTTGTTTTAGCTAGTCTTGTTGCCTTTGAGACACACTTGTTGTGATCCACTTTTGGGACTTGTACTCTTTTTATTAGATAGCTCTGTACTAGTGACTTCCAAGTTCTGGGAGGGATTCTGTATATATTTATTTTGGTTTGCTTCCGCCTTGTTGTCCGTGTTTAGACTTTTGTTCCGCTAGTTTCTGCCCTTATGCTCATGGCTTGGTGTTCTAGGTTACGGGTTGGCTTAGCTAATAGTTGGGTATAGTAGGTGCCATCATGATTCGAGAAATCGGGTCGTGACATGCATGATTAAAGAAGGTATTGTAGGCTTCAATGGGCTAGAAAAGTTAAGAAGATTCTAGCTCAAAAATAAAAGTTTTCCAGCTTATGCATTAGTTACAACACAAGCCACTCAATAGAACAGGCTCAGATATCATTTTCTTTTAAAATATTTAGTGATCATTTGAATCGAGCTACTAAATATTCCAAGGTACAATCTTGACTTTCAGCAAGGTGCTTCATATTTTCATTTTTTTACATTTACCACCTGAGTGTCGGTGCCACGTTGAAGTTTGACTAAATCCGAATCGCCCACATTGGGGTAAAACAATCTCTAGCAAAGACAACTTTGTACCCGGGGAACTTCGAACCGAAACCTGGGTGTGAAGGATTAAGAAATACTTACCACTCTACCACTGAGCTTAGTTGATTCCATATTTTCATTTTATCTTTCAAGTGTAAGGAACAAAATCAACCAATTTAAGCCATAATGTGTATGCCTTTAAAGAGTTGCAATCTTTGTGGTTGCAACTCAACCATGTATCACTTCCCTCCAGAATATTCACGGGACCGCCATCCCAAAAAGATTTCAAACAAAAAAAGAACCAACATTCTTGATTAATGCGAAAGGCGAGAATCCTGGAGAATGGGTGAATTTTTCTTATTTTTCTCGTTTCATGATTGACGGGAGACCGAGAATATTGGAAATATACATACATAAAACATTCATAACAACAAACAAAGGAATTGATTCATAGCAAAATAAAGGAATAAAAGATACATACAAGCTTCCTCATCTTTCCTAGAAGCCAAATCAATGTCGCTCAGTCCTTTTCCTTGTTGAAGAACTTCCTCCATCACTGATGCCACAGAAATTTGAACAATCCCCTCTTCCGTACCCATTGCCAAATGCAACAAATAAAAAATCACAACAACAATGAAATTTGTGGAAGAACGTTTTCGTTCTGCTGATAAGTCTCTCGTTGGTACACTAACGATGAACTCACGACCATGAAGTTTGATTGGTCGCGCAGTATGCAAAATCATATTATCGAGATGACTAACATTGCAGCATAACTTTCGATCTTGGGGATGAAAGTGGATGACACCTTCTTGGTTCAATTTATTCTGAACTCATTGCCTCTTGAGTATAGACCATTCAAAATGACTATAACACTATTAAGGATAAGTGGATGTTAGTGAATTGTCCAATATGCTTACTCAAGAGGAGTCAAGACTTAAGAAATAAGGAGGTCATTCCATTAACCTCATGAGTCAAGGAGCTAGTAAAGGACTTAAAGTGAAGGCCAACAAGTTTAAGAAACAAAAAAAAAAAAAAAGGCACCTGCTAAAGTTCCATAGAATACTAATAAGGAACTCAAGGCCGATGTGTGTCGTTTCTGTAGAAAGGAAGGACACCTTCACTAAATAAAAGTCCTGCTTATTTGTGGCATAAATATTTGGGTCATATATCGAAAGAAAAATTAAATAGATTAGTAAAGAATGACATTCTTTCGAATCTGAATTTTATTGATCTTGATATATTGTTTTGATTGCATTAAAGGAAAGCAAACCAAGCATACCAAGAAAGGTGCCACAAGAAGCACTCAACTTCTTGTAATTATACACACTGATATTTGCGGACCCTTTGATGTTCCATCTTTTGTTAGAGAAAAATATTTTATCACCTTTATCGATGATTTTTCACGTTATTGATTTATCTATTTGTTGAAAGAAAAATCTCAAACAGCAGATGCTCTCAAAGTGTACGTTAATGAGGTTGAAAGAAAATTAGATAAAAGTGAAAATCATTAGGTCAGATAAAGGTGGTGAATATTATGGGAAGTATAACGAATCAGAACAATGTTCAGGTCCATTTGCAAAATTCCTTGAGAATGGTGTAGTTAGTGGGAGTGTTAAACGATAAAAGATGGAAATTAATGAGGTAAGGGTAAATATTTCATTGCCCATGAATGTACCTACTTCCGCACTAATCACAAATGTTGTTCCTCTTGTTGAAGAACACTTTAACAATGTTAAACAACATTTGGGTGAAACACTTCAAGAAGGAACTAACTCACAAGTATCTGACGTAAATGAACCACAAACAGTGCCATTAAGAAAATCGATCATTTCAAATGATTATGTGATTTATTTGCAAGAGTCAAATTTTGACATTGAAATTAATAAAGATCCGATTTCATTTTCACAAGCCATAGAAAACACTGAGTCTGATAAATGGATTGATGCCATGAATGAAGAGTTAAAATTCATGGAATACAATAAAGTCTGGGATCTCGTTTAATTACCAGAAAGTTCTAAAAGAATCGGGTGTGGATGGGTCTACAAGACCAAATGCGATTCAAATGGTAATATTGAACGATATAAAGTCAGACTTGTTGCCAAGGGATACACTCAAAAAAGAAGGCATTGATTATAAAGAGACATTTTTACCGGTCTCAAAGAAAGATTCATTAAGAATTGTCTTGGCTTTGGTAGCTCATTATGATTTAGAGTTACATCAAATGAATGTGAAAACTGTCTTTCTTAATGAAGACCTCGAGGAGAATATTTATATGGACCAATCAGAGGATTTCGAAATTAAAGGAAAAAAATCAAATGGTGTGTAAGCTAAAGAAGTCAATAAATGGACTCAAACAAGCCTCACGACAATGGTATATAAAGTTTAATGATACCATAACATCTTTTGGATTTAAGAAGATTACCGTTGATACGTATATATACCAAAAGATCAGTGGGAGTAAGTTTATAATTTTAGTCATGTATATTGATGACATTTTACTTGCTGCTAATGATTTAGGCATATTGCGTGAGACGAAAGACTTTCTCTCTATGAATGTTTAAATGAAAGCTATGGGTGAGACATCCTATGTGATAGGGATAGAAATATTCCGTGATAGATCACAAGGATTATTGGTACTATCTCAAAAGGCTATATCTAAAGAGTTCTAGAGAGATTTAATATGAACAATTGTTTAGCAGGAATAGTTCCTATTCAGAAAAGGGGACAAATTTAATCTCATGCAATGCCTAAAGAATGATGTAGAACGAAAAGGAAATGAACTCAATTCCTTAATCTTCTATTGTTGGAAGTTTGATGTATGTTCAAACTTGCACAAGACCAGATATTAGTTTTGCGGTCGGAGTACTAGGAAGATATCAAAGTAATCCTGGAATTGATTAATAAAAAAAAAAATTGCAAAGAAAGTTTGTGGCATGTTATGAAGCCACAATTCATGCATTATGGCTGCGGAACTTCATTTCAGGACTTGGGGTTGTCGACACCGTTACCAAGCCGCTGAAAATTTATTGTGATAATGCTGCAGCAGTATTCTTCTCTAAAAATATTAAGTACTCCAAATGTGTCAAACATATGGAATTAAAATACTTTACTGTTAAGGAAGAAGTTCAGAAACAAAGAGTGTTACTTGAGAATATTAGAATTGATCTCACGATTGCAGATTCGTTATCAAAAGGCTTACAACCAAAGACATTTAAAGAACATGTTCAAAGAATGGGTCTTGGTTGTACTTATGATTGATGCTTTTATGGTGTTTTTACACTCTGAGCTCAAATTATGTGTTTCTGATATACATTAATGAATTTCTTGTTTCTCATAATGGTGTACACATTATGGTTTTGAGATATTACAAGATAAGTCTCTATGAGACATTATTGTGGACCATAATGTTATATGTTTTATAGCTTATGAACCTAGTATGATGAGTTGCTAATGTAGTAGTATATGGAAGGAAGTATGTAGCTTAAAATTTATGTACAACCGCTATAACTCGCATTAGTAGTTTGTTATATTGTGGTATGTATGATGGACATTATAGAAGAGATTTATTATATGCGCAACTAATGTTTATGAAATATTAATGTTATATGGTCACTGGGCCAAGTGGGAAAATGTAAGAATTATTATTAATAATTATTAATTATTTCTTACTTATGGCCCAAGTTTACTTGTAATCCAAGTAATATGATAAATAATATTTAATAAGGAATAGATCTCGTTCATACATTGGTTACTTGATGGACGTACCAGATTAAGTCATAACCTCTATAAATTGGTCCTCCCTCCACCCATTAGGAATACCACATATTCTCTACAATAATTCCATCACGGTTGTGGTAACATAAAATTAGGGCAAGGAGGTAGAAATCAATTTACGACTAACGCCCGCTTCTCTGTGATAATGTCTTTACGCATCAGGTATGTGCCCCTAACGATCTCTATGTAAGGTTATCGAGTTCAAGATCCTAATGTATATTAAAGTATTTAATATTACATCTTGTACTAATTATATAAAGGGAATTTAATTTTTGTGGTTCATTAAATACTCATTTTCCCATAAAGTCTACTAGTGTCAAGTGTGGAAGCTCGATTACCAAGTTGAAGAACAAATGTTTTTGGTTAGAGCACAACAAAAAAAAAAAAAAATACTAGAGGTGGTTTGTGTTAATATAGCGAGGCCTAGTATTTTAATATCAACTTATTTATTTTGTTTTTATTATGATTATGTTTCGCCTCCACCACCACGACGTAAAAATCACCATCACCACCAGAATCACCATATCCATATATTTATTACAAGTCCCCACCGTCGCCACCCAAATATTATTAGTGGACTCCACTTTCTCCGCCATCTCTTGTCGCTTAGTAATCATGATGGACAGACACTGGTTTGTAATGTGAGTTTGGGCCTTTAATCTTATTGTACCTACCTTGTAGCAGCCAGAGCCACGTAAGGAATAATTAAGCAAATTAGAATCATGCATTATGTGGAATAATTAGGCAACGTTGTAATCTAAATAGTAATTAAATAAACTGCTATGTTTTTGTTTTATACATTTATATATCTTACTAAAATACATAATTTTTCATAAATATTGTATCTCAACCGGGCATTTACCTTAAAGGATTCAATTTTTTACTTTGGGAAACAGGACAATTCCCATGGAGTTCCTTAGAATTACTACATACAACCAAAATTACAAATATAATTAAACTCCTAAACCTTATTATAGGAGAATATTGTATAGAGATTTGTTCTAATTTGATTGCTTTTGGTATATAAAACTTCATATTAATATAGGAATAGTTAAAATTCTATACACTTAGGAATTTCGGATTTATATATATATATATATATATATATATATAAAGTTAAATATAAAATTTTATCAACATATTGTGGTTTGGCAAGGTGATTGGTAATTGATCAAAGAATGGAGCACAGAAAATGATTATCTGTCCAAAATTGAGAAGAACCAACTTTAAAGTGTGAAATGTCCACATTATTTATACTAGAAACAATTTTTTGATAATGATCGTTGATCGAGTCATCATTTAATTTAGAGTTGATTAAGTGCTAAATTGAATATACAGATCCATGCTAACTAGCTCATACATATCTAGTGCAAACAATGTAAAGTGAAATAGTAATTCTGGACAAACATGAATCATTGCACTATGATTCTAGAAAAATAACTACATATATAGGACCTGCTTAGCTAACATAACATTTGTCTTTGATATAACCAAAATGTCCTTCACACCTATAAATCCAAAGGTGTAGCATATAAACTCATTGATAGGTTTGGTTTAGAGTATAATTTCAACTATTGAAGAAAGTATTCATTAATAAATGAAATATTTTGAAACTTAAAAGATGTGAAAGATAAATAGTACTCCATTTTGTACTTCATCCCTTCTAATTTATATAGTAATGTTTAATTGGTCAGGAAGTTTAAGCAAAAAAAAATTAAAATTTGTTGTCTAAGATAATCGGTTTAAATTAATTTGAAGTTTTCATGATACTCACAAACATGCAACCTGGTCCCATAGTTGATCAAAGTATCTGAAGTTAATTGTTGAACAACTGTAAAAGTTGTTTTCTCTGACACGGTTGGTGAGCACTAGCAACGAGGAAAATGTACTCAACCAATCATAGAGCACTAGGTTGTTTTAGTCCAAAGGTAATATATCTCCCTAAATGTGAAACAACCTAGTCAAGCAAGTAAAAGCATTTAAAAAGCAAATTCTTGTCTTCGAAGAACTCAAGCTTTCAAAAACAGCAAGGGACCTGATAGAGTTATCAAAAATGTTTTAAGTTGCTCTTTTGAAAGTTGTGTAATGAGTCTTAACAAAGTAAGATCTAATCCTAAGAGATAAAAGAACTTAGATCGTGTCCTCAATCATTTTGTGTAGATGATGAACATAGCTAGAGTTAGTTGTGTGATGTATTGTTGAAGTCTATGTTGACTAGAGCTAGCTAACATAGTGGGCAATAGAGGTATTACTTTGGCTCTCTTCTTGTAATAGAGTTATTACAGGATTGTGAGATCAAGAGTTTGATCTTTGTATGTGCACTTGGAGTCTGTATTCACTTGTTGCTTGAAAATAGTGAAAACAATTGAAAAATCTTGTGAGACAAATTGTGGTTTTTCTCCCTTGAGCAAGCTAAGGAGGTTTCCACGTAAAACTCTCTGTTGTCTTTACTTTACTGTTAGGTCTCTTCTATCGCATTCCTAAGATAATATCAACCCGGTCCCTTAAAGCACGGTGGACTAGTACATCTTATCATAATCCATAGTAAAAATAAATATAGTTGTAATTAAAACACTCTCATTCTGTCTACATGCAAATTAAAAAGGACCTAAACCCTTCCCATGGTTGCTCCGGTCACTGGCCAGATCCTCTATGGATTATAATCTTTATTGAACAATTCAAAATTCTAAGTTTCAAAAAACTTAGAAAAATATGTTAAAAGATAAAATTATGAAAACGTATAAGTAATATTTAGAAATTAGATCAAAGTAAATACTTTTATGTATAGTCGGATTGATTTGGTCTTGGGTTGACTTTTTTTAGTTAAAACCAAATCAACTCAAGTATAGTCGGATTTATTTTCCAATACCAAATCAAGTCAAACCAAACCATTAATTGAGTTTTTTTTTGTTTGACTCGGTTTGCAGTTTGAATCAATTTTCGGTTCGGTCGTGTACACCCCTAGCTAAAAGTACTTATCTGAAATATCATCATATATTATTATAAGTGGAAATGTTTGATGTTCAAAGTAAGATTACGAAAATACCCTTTGCTAACTTTTTCCATTAAAAAATATCTTTTACTACCTTTTAAAATCAAAACAATAATGATAATTAAATGACATTCATCTTTTTTTCTTAAATTCTTGACATTTTTCTTTAAAAAAATCTTAAATTTTCCCGACCTACTTCTGTTCATTTGCATTCACAAAATGCAATTAACAAAGTAAACACCTTTATAGCATTTTTCTTTAAGAGATCAGGCTCTTCATTATTATTATTTTAAACTCAAACTTTTGGCCTTCCAATCCAATATATTACTACATATACTTATAACTTCTAAAATTATAATTTCACTTTTTAGTAAATTCTAATCATAAAGCTGTTGATTTTCTTTCGTAGGCTATATCAGGTATTGTTTCATTTGTAATAAAGAAATTTGTTTGTTTTATTGATTCTTGTAATTTCTCGTAAGAATTTCTTCTTCTTCAATTGACTTATCAGAGTTTCAATTAAGATTCTTTTCGAAATTGTGAGTTTTTTTCATTTGTTAATGGTGTTTTATTTGAAAATAGACTTAGACTGGTTTTAAGAGTTGCCACTTAATTTTGAAGTAAAATTAAGAAAACTATTATTTTCAAAAGACTAAAACATAAATCTAATGAAAACTTAAAAGTGGTTCAGGGTTCTTATTAGTGTTCTAGGAAGGGTTTTAAAGCATCTAGAACACCGCTAATGCGGTTATCCGGCAACTAATTATTTGGCTAAAAATTACCTTAATTTGAATTGTGCAATTCTTATAATTAGAACCATTTTAAAGGGGACCGGGGGGGGAGGGGGGGTATATGAAACTACTATCTAAGTGAGATATCTTGCAAAATTATTCTTTAAGTCTTGTTAAAGGTGACTGATTGGATTAAATTGTTAGATCAGAATGGATGTCTTTTGGGGATTTGAATTTTTTTTTTTAAAAACCTTAAGATTAAGTAGCAGATATTAATAAGTAAACAAACACAACAAAACAAAGAGGGAAAGAGACTTGGGCCCAAGTCTGGTTTTCTGTCCGCCTGGGTCAGCACTTGGGCCTAATTTCTACTTTGGGCCTAATTCTTGCCTCTTTTTGTATCTGTCATAGACTAAATCTTGAAATTTATTTCTTTGGACCCTACGCCCATCTTCCACCTGTCCTACAAACTAACAAGATAATAATAATTAGAATGACAAGAGCTTAGGCCTAAAATAACAAAATACAAATTAAGATAAAGAGATGGGCTTTTGGGCCCAATTCTGCCATATATACAACATATACACTTGGTGAATACTGTTGTATATCATTATGCATCTACTATGGTCCCAATGCATCGACTTTCGAGGACATGTTCAGCTTCCAAAATGACCTGTTCGCGGATGTCTTGCCAATCGATTTGAGAAAGACAGACTTGGAAAGAAAGGATTTTGGGCCTTCATGGCCCAACTTGAAATACAACTAGGAGAATAGTAAGAGTCCAAGAGACTCAACCAGCAAGTTGTACCCAAATAAAATAGGGAAACATAATTAGAATATATATATATATATACACACACATATATCTAGGTAAATGGAGAAAGAAATAAATAATTAAACATTTCAGGACAAACTACCACAAACGAATACCAACTGAATTCAAAACTAGCAAAATTATTTTTTGATACTTGAGCTAAAATCAATAAGAGGAAGCAGCATACTTAGTTGCTAAGGCCATGTTGAACGCCTATTCATAATTCCAAATTAAGAACCAATTGATCAAATGTATGTTTTCCAGGGAACTATGGACAACTAAGCTACTGGAGGGCCAAGCTAATTAATATCCAACAAATTAAAGGAAGGGAAGATATTTAAAAGAAGGAAAATATTCCATAGCAAGTAACAATCTAATCCAAATCAAAAGCAGTGTCTTCCATGACAACACGAGCCACTAATCAAAGTTGAGACGCAACATTCACGACAAGCCTATATCACAAACTTAAAAAAAAAATACGAGGTACTTGAAGAAAATGACCTTAAAACCATAACATCTTATTATTTTCTAAAGAAAAAGACTCAGAACTAGCAATATTTTAAAAAATCAAACTTGAACAAAAATAAATAAATAAAGGGACCAGTGATTATTTCAGTAAACAAAGAATAACAGTGTTATACTCGACTACTTATGGAGTCATGCTGAAAATGATGCAAAATATGAACCAAATAGGCAATTGCACATTTATAATCTTATATATTCCAAACCTATCGAAGCTTATTAAAGGTAGAGATGAGGCTCACCGAGATCATGGAATGGCAAGAGAGGAGATTCACTCGAAATCAAGAATGAACAGACGGAATAAAATACACTTTGAATCAAAACAATGAACAAAACTCACTGGCAGGGAACGAATCACAGATAGCAGAAAATGTAGGGCAAACAGGGCGAAGGGCTCAATGTTGAAAGGAAAACTTTCATACCACAATGTGACCATAACAAAATGGAGAAAATCTATATCTATAGGCATTGATGAGAGCTGGTCAATATAAACATGGAAAACGAGCATACGAACATGGAGCAACCTCTTTGACATGATCAAACTCAAAGAGAAACACAAAATCATCTTAACAAAGGGAGAGGAAATATCACGACGATACAAGTGAGTAAACATTAATATAAGTAAAACAGCCACAAACTCGAGATGGACACAAACAGAAAGATAGGCCAAAACAAGCAGTGGACTATCTTGAAATCGAAACACACATTATTCACTTCAGAAAAATAAGATGAAAATTAAAGCCGTCACTTAGATCCAAATACATCATGTAAGAGTATCTCAAGGCCCACACTATTAACAACTCAAGTCCAACATCTATAGGAAATTAAATGAATAAAAGAGTTAAGTGCCGTATACCTTTTGGCGGGCAGCGACTAGAACCAACGAGCGAGCAGTCACAATCCTTTGACCACCAAAAGGGCTTAGACACGAACAACAACAAAAGAAAACCTAGGTAAAATCTCGAATTTCGAACAAAACTCGAGGAAACCGGTGGCAAAGCGAGTTATAAACGTGATGTTTCGACCGAAACTAAATTTCCTCTGCCTTGGATGTATCTCTAGGTATTTTAGCTATTTTGCTTAAGCTACTTTCAGTGTGTTTTTGCTCTAAAATTTTCCAACCAAAATCTCCCAATTTTTTTTTTTAACTTTTTTACAACTCTCCTTTTTTGCCCCCTTTCAGGGGATAACAAGCAACTAATATATAGAAAATTCGGTTCGAAAATGGGGGGGGAAGACTGATTTCAGGTAAGGACAAAGGCCCAAATCGAAATTTAAATCCAAAAATTTTTTTTTTCACCATTTAAGGCAGGCATACTTTTCTGAGATTATCAACCCATTCCGGAAGAGGAAAAGGAGACAGACGCGTGCCTCTTTCTTGGTGTTGCGACATTAATATGGATAGGGACGTTGGAGAAGAAAACAAAATTGCAGCGTACTGGCTTCCGCTGCCTATCGCTGTTAACGCTTGCTACGCGCTAAAGAAGAAATCGTACAGGGGTCGTTCACGCGCTGCTGGGTTGACGTCGTTGGCTTTCCGTCTGGTTGTTGTGTGTTTTGACGCGTTTGGACTGCTGTTAACGTTGAGGAAGAATACGTTGCTGGGTCTTTTAGAGAAACAGAGTTGGGCCGGGTCGAGTAAACTGTTGGTGAGAAGAAAGAGTGGGCTGCTGCTTTGGGCTGGCCGAAATTAGGAAGGAGCCCAAACTTTGGTCCTTTAAAAAGGTTGAAACCAATTGATAGGTTTCGGCTTAAATTGCAATTAAACAATAGCCCAAATAAAATTCAAATGTAACCAAATCGAATTTAATTGATGAATTTGGTAGAAACTCAAACAAGACAAATTAATATGAATTAATTAATGAGCTTCTTAACTTCAAAGAAAATAAAATAATTAACTTAATTATAACATAATTAGTTTAAATATGAACTAACCAATTCAAAAATCGTAATTATGATTTAAACTAAACTAAATTAATAAAATGCGTACCTAAAAGAAATAAAATCTTTTTGATATGATTTTCAAATATTTATAAAAATATATTAATAAATATATAAGAATTATGTGTTATTTAAATATTGTAAAAATGACTAAAATCACTTCAAAACTTGAAAAAATATTTCATAAACTAATTATTCTAAATCATTTGCAATCTAAGAAGCTCGGAAATTAATTATTATCAGAGAGGGTCAAAATTGAATGTCAACAAATGGTAAAGTATGTCTGCTTGTATGGAATTGATTTGCATTGCAGCTGCTGGTGTTGCATTGAATTGTGTATTATTTCTTACATAAAGGATAATTTTTATTTCTAATTTTTTATAAGATATAAATAATCTTAATTATTATTTTGAGAAAAAATATGTTACACCTTTTATTACAGTGTACCAATAAAGCCATACGTAGAAGTAACTCAATAAATTTTTGTATGTATCATTATAATTCTGTCTTTTGTCATAACTATTATAATTATTTTTTTTTTGTACCATTTGTTAGTAAGGAATAGATACGGCTGTAAGCAAACGTACTTGGCAGATCTAGATGTTAAAAACTAAATTTTGATATAATTTATATTGTTTAAACTGAAATTTGTAAGCTAATTGTATATGTCAAAGAGCTGAAAGTAAACTCTTTATTCCATTTCTTCCATGTTCAAAAGTGGATTAGAATGATGAATTGAGATACGATTATTTCTTATGCAAAATTTTGATCTTACTGAAATAATTATTTTAGTTAAATATTAAGTAACTTTTTTAGTGAAATATTGAGTAACTTTTTTAGTTAAATATTAATTAACTTTTTGATTAAATATTATATAGTATATAACATAGTCTGATAAAAATAAAATAATGATAAGAATTGGATTGAATAGGTCCGTACATTGCTCCTTGACATGGGTGACATTCAATCCAAATAAAGAAGATATTTTTTTTTTTCTATTTGATCATTTTTTGTTATGTCAACACTAGAGCTGTCAAAAAGGGCCGGTCCAGCCCAATCCGGCCCAAGCCTCGAGGGCCAAGGAATTTGAAGGGCTAGGGCGGGCTGGTCCTTCATTCGGAAGGGCTTGAAAATGCTCAATCCAACCCAACCCTAGAAGGACCGAGGGCTGGGGTGGGTTAGCCCTTCTTTTTTTTTTTTCTTTTTTTTTCATCTTTTTCTTTTCAAACTTATAATTCTATAACATCAAGAAAATGAGAAGATTTTCAAATCAAATATGACAAACAATGGTGTTGTTTTAATAACACTAGCAAAAAGTCTAGTGTAATTAGCATGTATCTCACATATCAGATACGCGAGCGAGATAAGTGAGTGACAAACAAGATTGGAGGGAGGTGAGGGCGCGAGATTTGTCTATGCATCCTAGATACTGTTAGGACCGAAAATAAGAAGGTGTAATGCGGAAGCTAGCAAAGCAAACCTCGAAAGACCACGAGTAAGAAGACAAACGAGAAACACATCAAAAGAGACAAATTTAACGTGGTTCAGTCAATCGACCTACGTCCACAAAGGAGATGAGCAATCCACTATAAATGTGAGAGTACAAAATATATAGAGAAACAACCTCAACCAATTCACTCGGAATACAAGGAAGTTCACAAAATTCTCCCTCATAACCAAAACTCTCAAACCCTAAGACTACATTGTGAATGCTAATTAAGTTAGAAGGAACGAACCTATATTTATAGAGTCCTAAAACCTTTCCTATAAGAAAAGGACTAGTCAAAATAGTAAAACCTTTTCCTAAAAGGAAAACTTATTTATGATAAGAAATCAGGCCAAATAAACCCTAACAGATACATGTGAATCTACTTTGATAAAGTGTATCTAGAACATATTAACCTAATTTTGAGTTCATATATTTCGAGATATATGTATCTGGACGTACCAAAATTTGGTAAGATTCATAATATTACAATATAGCGTGTATTTAAGTAATTAAATTATATACTAGTGAGATTATTTTAAGTTACCCTAATAAAAAGTTTTGGTCCATGGGCTGACCCCGACCCGGCCCCGATCAAGCCTCAAGGGCCAAGGGCTTATATGGATCGAGCTTATAAGCCCTAGTTTTAAAAGAACTTGAAAAATCATATCCCAACCCTACCCCAATAACGGGTTGGGTTGGGCCGACCCCATGGGCTAAGCCCATTTTGATGGCTCTAGTCAACACATTGTGTAAATTTATTTATACAATTTAATAGTATCGAAAAGAAGTCTGAATCAACTATAATAAGTGAATCTTCTATTTACACAAGGAGATTGCTACACTTAGTCAAGGAATGTTGTCCGTGTCTAGCTATTTCTCCAAACTCAAGGAATTGTGGATGGAATTTGACTCTCTTATGCCATGTCCTGGTTGTGCCTGTGACGTTTCTAAGACTTATGCAGCTCATTTTGAGTACCAGAGGTTAATGCAGTTTCTCTTAGGGCTAAATGAGTCTTATAATCAGTGTAGAAGTCAGATTATGATGCAGGATCCAGCACCTTGTGTGAACAAGGCTTACTCTCTGGTTATGGCTGAGGAAAGCCAGAGGATACTTGGTAAATCCAATGCTGTAAGTGTTGATAATCATGGTTTGTTGAATGATGCCATGGCATTCTTCAGCAATAATAAGAGTCATGTACCTAGATCAGGCTCTAGTTCATACTCAGGACCTAGTCTTCCTTCAGGATCTGGTTCTAGATCTCATCAAAGATCTAACAGTAATCTTTATTGTGACTACTGTAATTGGAAAGGTCACATCAGAGCTACTTGCTATAAACTCCATGGTTATCCTCCTGAATGGAAAGGTAAGAAGAGAACACCACCTGGATCTATTCCTGCAGCTAATTTGGTGAGTGCCAATGCTGGTACTAGTCAGTTGAGGCAGTATTCAGCAAATACTGGTCAAGGATCAACGTCCAGTGCTCTTGGAATGTCTCACAGTGGTAGTTTCTCTACTACTACCTCTCATGCTCTTATGTCTACCAGGCAGCCTCCACTAGCTCATTTTGACTCACAGGTTCAGCAGCATCCTCATTTCTCTCCACAGCAGTATCAACAACTTCTACACATGTTGGATCAAGAGAATGAGAAAGCAAAGGCCAACACCAACTGTGACAATCTGATGGCATCAGGTATGATGCATTGTTCCACTTCATCTGATACTAATAATAAGTGGATTATTGACTCTGGAGCATCTCAACATATGGTACACAATGAGAATTTGATCACACCACAGGTCTCTTTACAAAATAATTCCTGTAACAAAGTTCATCTACCCACTGGTGCACTTGCTCATGTTACCCACATTGGTTCTTCTCAGGTCCTTGGAGGGACTGAGATTTCCAATGTTTTGCATATCCCTGCCTTTCATTACAATTTGCTGTCAGTATCTAAACTAACGAAGGAGCTCAATTGTTGTGTCCTCTTCTATCCTAATTTTTGTGTCTTTCAGGACCTCTCAAGTGGGACTGTGAGGGGGACTGGCAGACTGGAGAATGATTTGTATGTTGTGCATGCTGATAGTCAGCTGATCTCAAGTGATTCATTGAAGTCTACACAGGATTCAGTTCATATAGCTAATGCAGTTTCTTCTTCTCAGTCTTATAGTTTAGATATGTCTCTTTGGCACCAAAGACTAGGTCATGTTCCTATTTCTACTATCAGAAATCTTAGTTGTTTCAAACATTTTCCATCTAGTTCTTCTACCATTTGTACTGTATGTCCATTGGCTAAGCAAGCCAGACTATCATTTCCTTTGAGCAATACTACTACTGCTGCCTGTTTTCACCTATTACATGCTGATGTTTGGGGTCCCTATAGAGTTCCTACTCATGATAATAAGAGATATTTTCTTACGTTGGTTGATGATTTCTCAAGATATACATGGATATTCCTGCTAAATTCTAAGGCTGAAGTTATTGTTGCTTTAACTCAGTTCTTTGCTATGGTCAAAAATGTATTTTCCACTCAGATTAAAGTGTTTAGATCTGACAATGGGTGTGAGTTCTTCAACTCACAAGTCACTACTTTATTGCATACTCTCGGTATTATTCATCAGAGTTCCTGTACATATACTCCTCAGCAGAATGGGGTTGTGGAAAGGAAGCACAGACATATCTTAGATATGGCTAGGTCACTGAGGTTTCAGGCTGGTCTTCCCCTTCGGTTTTGGGGTGAATGTGTTAACACTAGTGTTTACCTAATAAATCGACTCCCCTCTACTGTGCTGAAAGGACAGACTCCTCATGATTTGTTGTATCAAGGTCCCCCTGTCCTTGACCATTTAAGGGTGTTTGGCTGCCTTGTATTTGCCACTGAGGTGAGGAAAGTTGACAAGTTTGCTCCCAGGTCTGTTCCTGCTGTGTTTGTTGGTTATTCTACTCTCAAAAAGGGGTACAAGCTTTATGCCTTAGCTACCAAGGAGTTCTTCATCAGCAGAGATGTGGTGTTTAAAGAGGCAGTATTTCCCTTCAAGCATATGAGCTCTACTTGTCCCCCTTTATTTCCTGTCCTACAGTTCCTTGAGGAGACCCCCCTGTGTTCTGAGTCCAGTCCTGCTGAGAACCATGCTGCTTCTAGTTCATCTGTAAGTGGATTTGATCATCCTGATGACTCTGCTTCTGGTGATGGAAATGCTGATTCTTATTCTGGTTCACTGACACCCTCTGCGCCTGTTCCATTAAGAAGGTCTACTAGATCCACTAAGCCTCCTATATGGATGCAAGATTTCCTGACAAATCAGCCTAAAGACTCCTGCAAGTATCCTGTCTCCAATCATGTATCTTATGCTCATCTCACTGCTTCCTATGGTGCAGCATTATCTGCTTACTCTAGTATTTCTGAGCCTACTTCTTTTGAAGAAGCTGTAGTTCAACCTCAATGGGTCGAGGCCATGCAAGCTGAAATTTCTGCTTTGGAAGATAATAATACTTGGAGCATCACTGAGCTACCTCCTGGCAAGCAACCTATTGGTTGTAAATGGGTGTTCAAGGTAAAGTACTTAGCCTCAGGTGCTGTTGAAAGATACAAAGCCAGACTAGTTGCTAAGGGGTTCAATCAGAAGGAAGGCTTGGATTACACTGAGACTTTTTCCCCTGTGGCCAAGATGGTTACTGTTAGATCTGTCCTAGCTGTGGCTGCTACTAAACACTGGTTGGTTTTTCAAATGGATGTGCACAATGCTTTCTTGCAAGGTGATCTCCTTGAGGATGTTTATATGGTTGTGCCTCCTGGTTTTTGCAGACAGGAGGGGTCTAACAAAGTCTGCAAACTGCACAAATCTCTCTATGGGCTCAAACAAGCACCTAGGCAATGGAATCTGAAGTTAACTGAAGCATTAGTTCAGTTGGGGTTTGTTCAAAGTCATTATGATTACTCATTGTTTACTAGAACAATGGGAAAAGAATTGGTGGTGATTCTTGTGTATGTAGATGATCTTCTAGTATCGGTAGTTGCGTGACTTGATTGAGCAGACTAGAAATGATCTGAAACTTAAGTTTAAAATGAAAGACTTGGGAGAACTGAAGTTTTTTCTTGGCATTGAGTTTGCTAGAACCAAGGAGGGGTATGTGATGAATCAACGCAAGTATGCTTTGGAACTAATCTCTGAAATGGGATTGAGTGGTGCAAAACCAGTTCATACACCAATGGATCCTAATGTAAGGCTGACATCTATTGAGTATGATAAACATGTACATGGATCAGAGGTTACTTCAACAGATAAACCATTGAAGGATATTAGAAGATATCAAAGGTTAGTGGGAAGGCTGTTATATCTAACAATGACTAGAGTAGACATATCCTTTGCAATACAAGTCTTGAGCCAGTATATGCATGCTCCAAAAGAGTCTCACATGGAAGCAGCTCTTAGAGTAGTTAAATATATTAAAACATCTCCTGGCCTAGGTTTGTTTATGCCTGCTCAAAGCTCAGAATTACTTACTGCTTACTGTGACTCTGATTGGGGAACTTGTCTACAAACAAGGAGGTCTGTAACAGGTTACTTGGTGAAGTTTGGAGATGCACTCGTATCGTGGAAATCTAAAAAACAAGAGACAGTAGCAAGGAGTTCTGCTGAAGCAGAATTCAGGAGTATGGCATCAGCAGTAGCAGAGATTACTTGGCTTATTGGTCTATATAAGGAGCTAGGAGTAAACATCAAGCAGCCAGTTCAACTCTATTGTGACAGTAAGGCTGCAATCCAAATTGCATCCAATCCTATTTTTCATGAGAGAACCAAGCATTTTGACATTGATTGTCACTTTGTTAGAGAAAAACTACAACAAAAAATGATCAAGACTAATCATGTATCAACAAGGGATCAGTTGGCAGACTTACTTACTAAAGGCTTATGGAAAGCAACACATTTACATCTAATGTCCAAGCTGGGAGTAAAAGATTTGTTTCAGCCACCAGCTTGAGGAGGGGTGTTATGAAGCAAGGAATTAGTGTAGAGTCTGTTAGTATATGCGATATGAAGCGATTAGTAATGCGATGTAAAGCTTGATTAGTAAAAGTTGTTACAACTAACTATAGTTAAGTTAAGTCTACCAATCTAGTTGAATACTTAGATGTGATGTATTATATATAGTGTAGATACTACCAAAGATGAAAATGGTTCATTCATTTTGTAAGCAGCTCTGTTTTCCTTTCTTCTTCCTCAATCAATGAATCTCCATTACTGATTCTAACATATTTGTTGCTTCTATTTTATAAAAATGAATTTGTGATTTAACTATAATTACGTCAAATAATTGAAAGTAATATATTGAATCTTCATTGCATTTCTTTCACTTTCAAAAATTAATCAGAATAGAAACAACATTTTCATAGTTAATTGTAATATAAAAAGGAGATTAGTTTGATTATTGATTTTTGTGTGGTATATATTATTTTCACGTTTTAATTGAATGTGTTCGAAATCGATTTATTAGTAAAGTATGGGATCTATAACATGACATGATAGAAGGAAAGCAATATTAGAACACGATAGAATTATATTTTCTCCCCAATAAACCAAACTCAATCTAGAAAGATAATCATCATTTTTATTATAGGATGTTAAGATTATTATATTTGATTAGGTATGTTTGAAATTTTTCCAAAAAACTTGTATCAATTATTCCAATTCTTCCCGTTCTCACTTGCAATTTTCAGTTATGCATTTAGTGTGATACAATAAACAAAGATATTTATGTGCAAAAGAATAGTTACATATTATGTATTAACTTCTTTTCATAAAATTAAAGCCTTTTAATTATTTTGAAGTAATTTTATTGGGAAAATTACGCATATAAGCAAACATATACTAGTTAATTAGTTAACATAGCTATAGTTTATCTTAATTACAATTTGCGACCTACTTTTAGCTATAATTATGCGGCTCAACTTTTTAGTTTTGTATAATTCACATGATTGTATAGTTCGAAATTTGTATAATATAATTTGTATAACTTTTGTATAATTCAGAATTTGTATAGTATAATTTGTAAAACTATTTATACTTCTGATGTTTGTAATTGTATAAATTTGTTATTTCAAGTTTATACAAAAATAACTGAATTATACAAATGTAACCGCGAATTATACAAACCTGCGAATTATACAAATTCGTAAATTATACAAACGAGGCAGCTTAAACTGTAGCTACAACCTGTAAATATGCAAACTATAGTTATGGAGCATAATTAAGTTTATTATTGTGGCTATTTGCGAAAGTTCCCCTTTTATATTTATGACTTAAATATATAACACTAGATACAAGGTCCGTGCAAGCACGGGACCCAATATATGTTACTTTTTCTGTTTCAATTTATGTGATATAATGGAATTTGAAGTCAATTAATTTCTTAATTGCAACATAATTATTGCCAATTATAGTACTTTTTACATAATTTTTACATGATATATGTTACTCTTTTTGTCTCAATTTAAGTGATACAGGTGAAATTGAGAGTCAACCAAATTATATATATATATATATATATATATATATATATATATATATATATATATAGCTATTTTAACTTGCTAATTGTTATGATTTATAGCTTTTTTTTTTATGTATTTTTAGAAGTTCTTTTTTTTGGTAACCAAGTTCTTTTTGATATTTAACTTGTAATTTTTGGGATTTCTTGTATATTTACTGTATTTTACATAATATATATTTCTCTCTTTAGCCCAATTTATGTGGTATAGATGGAATTTTGAAAGTTAACGAAAGCATTTATGTCTATAAATATTTTAAGATATTATTATTATTGCGATTTATAATACTTTTTACATAATTTTTTATCTATATAAAGTAACAAAACAAAAACATTAAAATTATCATATTACCCCTGATATACAAGCAGGCATATTGACGAAGTGTTGCCTGCTTGTTGCCTCTTCTAATATGTAGTAATTCAATAAGAATGTAACGCAATATAGAAAACGAAAAGTTTTCTATGTAACATGATGTAACATTTAGTTAAAATAATTTTGAGCAAATTATTAGTACTTTCCGTTTATTTATTTATTTTAAATTGATGAAATGCATACATCCGTTTAGACCAAATAGATAAAGAAGAATTAAAAAAATTAAAATGAAATAGTAATATATAAACACAAAATGTGCATAATATTTTTCTTGCGATACAATTAAAAAGAAGAATTGAGGTTTCTTTATTTTTCTCCCAAAAAACTTGCATAAAACTACTATATACATTTTTGCCTTAACTTACATTTTATTTCTTAAGTTTCAAAAGGAACTCAATAATAATAGTGCAAAGAAAATAAAGAAGCAGTATATCACAAAGATACTTATTTGAGATTTCAAAAACATGTTCAATTACTAACTTACCTTAAGCTCATATAGCAGTATTCTACTTTATTGTTTAGTTATTTACAGTTTCACTTTTATAATATTTATATATTTGTTGAATATAAAATTTTATTATTGTAAACACACTATATATTTTTACCTTTATGAATAAAATCTTAGAAACTCAACTCTTATCTTAAAGGAAGGAAGAACACAATATATATATATATATATATATATATATATATATATATATATATATATATATCAAACAGAAAAGTGAAAATTTTATAAATGACATTTATAAGACTAATAATTTCAAGTTATGACAATATAATAAAATTTTCAAGTTGTAACAATAAAAAAATTCAGGTTATAACAGTTTATTAAAAAAGAAGTTTTAAAATAATAATAAAAAATGATTTTTAAAAAATAATAAAAAATAAAAAACGGAATTAGTTGTAGTAATTAATTTGAATACATTAATGATAATTCATAATTGCCATAAATTTAGGAGATTCAAAACAAAATAGGAATATTTGTTTTCCTTTTTTTACTCTAATCAGTTAAAAGTATTTCAAAAACTAGATTTCTTTTTTTATTCAAATTTTTCTCTCTCCTTGATTTTTTCTTTTTGTATTTCAAAAACCATATTTTCTTCTTTTGTTTTACATTGTCAGATTAGTTTCTTCGAATATTCATACAGGTTGGATATCAACTTCATACATTTTTTTAGTTTTTTAGTTTTTGTCTTAGATTATGAAGTAAAAAAAAACAATCGTTATGAATTGGATACCAATTTTATACAAATTGAATAACAATTCTATGACACTCGTATTTCATGTAATCTAAATTGTTGTTCATTTGGTTTCCAATTAATATCCAAAACTAAAACTGTTTAATGTTAACAATCTGTAATTCATATATTAAGTTTAACCATGAATATGAATTATTTAGTACTATGTTTAAAAGATTCTTTTCAAACTAAAGTCCAATAAAAATGTTGATATCCAAATTGAATATTGTTAGTATCCAACTTGAGAAAACAGTGCATACTATATATAGTTGGAAGAAAACAATGAATATTATATATCATCCAAAACTTAAAACAGTAGAAAAAAACAAATATATATCATCCAAAACTTAAAAAAACTTCTAATACTTAAGAGTCTAAGCTCCAATCAACTATCTCAAATTAGATTTTCGTGGTCTTGGTGTAGGACAATTGCTGGTATCCGGGGGCATGTTCTTTTGCTATGCGGGGTCCACCAAATTTGCTAGCAACAGTTCCAGTTACTTCACTCTCACTAATCGCACCATCATCGTTATTTGTTTTTTCATTGTGCCATATGATTGTGGCGTATCTTTGACGATGATACTTTGCATCGATATCAATGGAACCCATATTAAAAACTCTAATGCAGATGTATTCAGCAAATAAACATGTGTACATACCACAATCACTGAAAAAAATGAAAGAAAAATAATTTTAAGAAATAAAGCGAATCAATTTTTATGATGAAATCACTAAAAGATAGAAATACATACTTTGAACTTGACTCTTGTTGACGCACATTTGTCAGATGCACGACTTCAAGTATTAAGACAGTTTCATACCAATATTATTCCTGTTTCATACCACATTCATATACAGATATTAGTTAGATGACAAACTTCATACAAATATTAAGACAGTTTCATATCAATATTATTCATGTTTCATACCACATTCATGTACGATATGAGAGATTTTAAATAATAACTTCCCTGCTAAAAGGTGTATCAACTTCATACCAAAATTAAATAAGTTTCATACCAATGTTAAAACATACTGCATGCCACATTCCTAAATCAATATTAAGACATTTTCATACCAATATTATTCATGTTTCATTCCACATTCATAGGCATAATGAGAGATTTTGAATGATAACTTTCCTGCTAAAAGGTATACCAAGTTCATACCATAGTTAAATAAGTTTCATACAAATGTTAAACATACTGCATATCACATTCATAAACCAATATTAAGTCAGATTCATACCAATCGTAAACATGCTTCATACCTTTTTTGATAAAAATAATAACCAAATTAATATCAATTCCATGATAGTAACTATACATATGTATGCTTATGTCACAACAATTTCATTTCAAACATTAAAACAAAATTCATGACACAAATAATATGCATAAATAAACTGTTATAACAAAAATTCTACTAAATTTAATAATTGGAAAATAAATTAAATAAAAAATTTACCCTAACCATTTTTTTGCACTTTTTTGATATTGGAATTTTCGAAGCCTCCTTCATAAATAAACTGAGTTTTCTTCTTCTTTCTTGTAATTTGCTTCTTATTTTGAGAAGTACCAACCTTTTTCGCTGGAGTTGCATTCTTGTTATGTGGTGGCGTTTGAGTCAATATGTTAAACGTCGGAGGCTCTGTTCCAACTGTAGAACTCGCTTCTACTAATCTGGGACTCATTCTAGAAGTATGCTCTGGTTTCTTCGACATGTTTTAATGAAAATCTTGAAAACTTGATTCTTAGTATTGTGAAATCGCCCTTTCTTTTTTATTGTAGATTGAATATTTTCTGATTTAGGAGGTGATATTGAGATGTAGAAACGGTTTGAATGGAAGATGATTGATGAGGTGAAAGAGGAATGGGTAATTGTTACAACGGAAAATTTACTTTTTGAACATGGGGGTGGTGTGTTACTGACTAGAAGAGGTGTGGTGACGTTAGGGGTGTGTGTTTGACGTGTAAAAGTAAAAAAAGAAACAAGAATCAAGGTAAATTTCCTATAAATGTGTAAAAGATAATTATGGTAGATTATTTATTTATATCATTTAATAATAAATATAAAATAATTAAATACTATTTATTTAATAAAATAAAAATTTAATTAATTTTTAAATAAAATGTGATCTGTTATAATCTGTAATTAAACTGTTATAAGCAAGAATATTTTAAAAGTAGCTTTAAAACCCATAATATTGTCTCTTAAATATATATGTGGGGTGATTTTCATATATTCTTTTAGAAAAAGTATATATCATATATACGTACACACTTTTAATGATATATCTTTGTTGTATATCATATATATGTACACACTTCTAATGACATAAAAATCATATATATTCTCTTAAACATAGAAGTTGATGTGTGTTTTAGATATACAAAGGAAAATTATGTATATATATTCACAACTTTTAATGTACAGAGTTTCTTTATTTATAAATTGGACATAAAATGTCATTTCACTGCTCTTTTGTGTTTCATCATCTTAAAATTCTTATGTAATTTTTTATTTATTGGTCATTCTTTTCTACTGTTATTAATATATTGCTTTGTTTTTTTTTTTTTTTCATTTTGAATTATATGATGACAAGTTCATCTTATATTCTTATTGTTTTTCGTGTTAATTGGGTTGATATTACAAGTATTTTTTTTTATGGTAAAAGTGAAAAGTTTTGAATTTAAAGTTGGATTACGAAAATATTCTTCTCTATTTCTTAATTAAAATATTACTTTTTACTAACTTTTAAAATCAAATCAATAATGACAATTAATATATTATATATTAGAAAGTTATCTTAAAATACTAACCTTTATTATATTAGCTTTTAATTGTGGGTAATTTATTCAAATGAATATCTTTAAACTCTCCTGCATTCTTTTCAATCTTCTAAAACTTACATTATACTTTATTACTCATTAATATTGTCTTTTTTTTTTTTTCATTTTTCACATTTAGCCTTTCATTTTCTGAATTATATTCTTTTGAAATAAACCTGTAATGACACCTTCAACTGATTATAAATAAAGTTCTTCTAAAGCAATTTTATAAAATTTATTATTGCATAATTTCGTAGGTTACATAGACTCAATGGACAAGCTTGGTGTCACACAACAAGATAAAGATATTAGAAACATGTGTTAGGACAGTATAAATTTAATATAATAATAGGAATAAAACGAGCAACGCACGTTCACAGAACTAGTTAAATCTATAAAGACACAAAAAAACCTTTCACACTAGCTCCAAACATTAAACATACATCGTCTTTCTTTTTATTAGTTGTAATGGAACCTTTCAACAAGCAAGACGCATTAAAGATATGGAGTAAAACTAAAATTGCATTCAGGCGTGCATTGAAATTCAGACGTCTTAATCTTATTGAACACAAATGAGGCCTTAAGTTTGGAAAATACTTTCTTTTGGATAAATAGACACAATTATAGTCTATCTTTTCAAATCAAGCTTATATTTGAAGAGCTAAAATTAGGACGGGTCAAGGAGAATCTTCAGGTAAAATAATTGATTCTCTTCGAGATTTTATATGTAGAGCAAAAATTGGGGGTGATTGAAGGTGAGGGATATGAAAACATTGGGGTTCTTACATGGGAGAAGAAATTGGCTACCAACATAGGCTGGTGCAGTGATGGGATTTGCTTCATCCTTAATTAGAGGTTTCAGGTTTGAGTTCTGGGTATAAAAAAAATCATGTTGGGAGCGTCACCTCGAATGGGCCTTGCAGTTAGGGGCGGCTCTAATAAATCGGTGGCCTAAAGCCAAATCTGAATAGAGACCTTGAATTCGAATATATTTTTTTTATGAAGTTTATTATAGTCCATTATTTTATCTTTCTTGAGACATAGTATTCATAATTTGTCAAACTTATATTACTTCTTTTCTCTTTTATGAAAAGTTTTTATTTTCTACAAATAATATTCAATTTTTTTTTTAAAAAAAAATACTTATAACCTATTATTTTTTTAAAAAAAAAAATGAGGCCCCTCAAATTTTGGCGCCTAAGGCAATTTTTTTTTCTTTCCAAAGCTGTAAAGCCACTCCAGACACCGAGTGAAAAATCAAAAACAAAATTAAAATAGCTCGGGTATAGTTTAGATTTAGTGGAAAAAAAAGGTCACTTTGGTTTTAAATTTTAGAAAAAATCTTTAATAGTTAAATTAAGTGGATTTTTTTTTACCCTCCTTAGGAGGGTCCACCCCTTTTGCTCCTTTGGTGATTCAAACTCACAACCTTCGAGTTGAAAGTGAGGGGTGCTTACCATCCAAGCAATTCCGGATTGTGCGCTCAACTATGAAAAATTAATTAAACATGATATAAAACGTCGATTTTCTTAAAAGAAATTTCCCAATTTAAGTGAGTTCTTTGATGGAATATATTCTAACTCATTAGATGTAATTATTATTATTAATAATAAAAGATTAACGTTAATTTGATAGTGTAGTGTGACACACATTATTTTTTATTGTTGTTAATAGGCACGTCATTAGCTCTATCATTTAAGGCATCTTTTGACTTTAAAATATTTTTGATAACCATACACTTGGCCTTCATCTGATTAAAATTCATATTCTAGCATCACGACAATAATTAGTTTAAGAAACTTTAATAGGGCAGCCATTGAGAACTAATAAAGGACACCAATCCCATTCTTTAATAGTTTGATGTACTTTAATTAATAAGTTTGTTAGGAGTTGATAAGATCAAATTTGGACTGTTATGCTCACCCTTTTTATATTGCCATAATAAATTTTCAAGAATTAACAAGTACATTAGTGCAAGTTTATTCTACTTAATTGTAGCGATCTCATGATCTTTTAAGACAGGTGGTTAAAAGGGAACAACGATGACAAGAAAATACTCGTTAAAATTTTTTATTTTTGAGAGTCAAACAATATGAATTTTGTTCAACATTTTAAAACGTATTTTTTCATCAAATTAATCTGAGAAAAATTGTAATTTTTGTAGTACTTTTCATATAATGATTCGGGACTCTTGAATCACTATGACAAACTTTTATTATATCTGTTCGATCGATCGGTTTTACAGTTAGACTTGTATCATTATGCTCACGAGCAGAATCTTAGCTTGAGTCTACCTTTAATTTTGAAATATTAAATTAATCTAATTTAATTTTGCTTTGAAAATTAGTCAAATTAACTCTCAGAAAGCCAAATATAATACTCCTTCTGTTTAAAAAGAATGATTTATCCCTTTCCTTTTTTGGTAACATTTTAATTTCGCTTTCCACGTGACATGTTTAAGATCACAAGATTAAAAAACATTTTGATACAATTGGCATAACTTTAATTTAGGATCATATAATAAAAAAAAATTATTTTCTTAAACTCTATGTGAAATCAAATTAGATTATTCTTTTTGAAACAGAGGATTATAATCTAATTTGATTTGACATAGAGTTTAAGAAAATATATATTTTTTTAATTTTATGATCCTAAATTATATATATACAGGGGCGAATTTAAGTATCAAAAATGGGTCACCTGAACCCGTGGTCATCCGACAAAATTCGATATAACTACTTGTATAATTTGTAAAATATATCAAATAGCAACTAAATGAACCCATGATCACAAATAATTGGATGGCTCACTGGTTTGAGTGTTTGTTTTTCACTGTGAGGTTGAGAAATCGATTCCCAATTACTACATTCCTTTCTTGTAGTTGGCCTTTTTTTGAAAAAAAACATTAAAAAATGCAGCATTGTTTTTACTTCTATTCTTATTTTTACAAAAAAATAATAATAATAATCTAAAAGTAAGTTCCATTGCAAGAATTTTATTTAACAAAAAAATAAAGTAGCGCTCAAACTTTCCAGCTGAAAAAACCCATTTCTTCCTTCTTTTTCGTTCTTTCAACTGAAATCACCATTCTTAGTAAGCAAACTAGCAAAATCAATTCTAATATTTTAGATCTTATCTTACGTGCAATGATCAACGGCGGCTCAAACACACAAGTGGTTTCAGACAAAATCAAACCGAAGCCTTACACTTTTAAGAAAAATTAATATTCTTTTTAGGGTAAAGGGATATATATACCCCAGAACTATCGTAATGGTATGCAGATACCTTCATCATACTTTTGGGACATTGGTGTCTCTGCCGTCCAAAAACTAGAGCATATATACCCTTTATACTAATGGATATACACGTGTCATAATCTTATCCGTCGATCCGATATTTAATATATTAGATCGACGGATAAGATTGTGCCACGTGTCCCTATTTAGTCTTCCATTAGAGTGAAGGGCATATATGGTTTAGTTTCTTTACGGCAGGAGCACCAATGTCCCAAAAATATGACGGGAGGTATCTGCATACCATTTATGATAATTCGAGGATATATTTGTCCATTTTCCCTTCTTTTTATAAAGTCTACTTTTTAAATTTCTTGAGATGCAAAATTGTATAATTTTTTATAATTGGATTCTTTTAATAATTATTTTTCAATCAATAATTCATATAACCAATGCATTAAATCTTTCTTGCGACGTAGTACTCTAGGTATATCAAATTTCTTCTAATAACTTTTTCTCTTAATAATTTTTTTTTTGCAAATGATATTTAATATTTTTCTTATGAAAAAGTTATATCTATTATTGCTAAGATAATTGAGGTCTTTTAAATTTGAAAGCCTAAAGTAGTTGCCTTTTTTTTAAAGGGGCAAAGCCGTCCCTGACAATGGTGCACCCGTCTTCTTGAAATTCTAGATTCGCCTCTATATATATATATATATATGAAAAAAGAAAAGACTTCACTGGGCCAAAGTGTATAGTAAGTTTAAAAGGAGATGGATCACTCTTATTCTATAAGAAAAAACTTTTTGCATTTACAAACATTTGTTAAGATAAGATGCTTGTATTGTCTGTATTATATATTATTAATTTTAATTGAAAGTAAGTGTATTTCCTTTAAGAGCTTTTAGCATTCTTGTTTAGTTTTAACTTTTAATTAATAAATAAAACCACCTCATAAACAACTAAAAAACAAACAATATTAGTATATATTAAAACAAAACACATGATGGATTATGTTTTTTTTTTCTTTCATATAGTTGTTATTGGTCATAATGCACAAGAATTATAATTTATGTTCGAATTCTGAGGACAACAATAGATTCTTCTAGTTAATAAAAAAAATATTGATTTGAAATATCAAATAATTCATCTCGTACTTTTATTTTTAATTTTTTTTCCTTCTCATTTTTTTTTTTTTGAGAACTTTTGCTTGCCGCAAGCCAAATATATGCTGTCATATGTTGAGATGTCATTATTCTATATACTACAAAAAAAAAATGGTACGTACTATATTTATGTCTTTTTAAATTTATAGTTTGTATGGTTTTTTTTTAAAAGGAACACTACCTACTAGAAGAAAAAAAAAAGTTGTACTCTCTCTGTTCACTTATATAGTTTATTATTTCAAAAATAAAATTTCAATTTTGTTTATTATTTTTTAATATATTTAAAAAATTTATTTTTTATTTTTAGTTAGCATTAATTACTTTATTTTCTTAATCATTTTTAAAGACCTAATATTAAACATCACAGATAAGGAAGTAAAATAACCATGACAATTATATTTTTAATGGCGTGCCAAATTTAAATATAACAAGTAAACGTGAACGAGGAGAGTATTTTGGTGCTTGAGTTTGCAAGAATTGTTAATTTTAATGGGTGACTATAGTTCAAGATTGAAACATGGTAAACCTACCACTAATACATATGGTGCAGCGGATGAGGATATTCAATATATAGTCAGAGGTCTCGGGTTCAAGTCTTAGGTATGAAAAAATTCTTCATAATGAGCGTTTTCCCCTCGATGGAGCCCTGTGTGGAGCGAATTCGAATTAATCGGAATCTAATATAAGTATCAGATACTAGATTAAAAAAATTAAAAAAAAGAAAAGAAAAATAAGAGAGACATGGAAAACCTTTAAGGGATTGTTTGGTGATTGGTTAGGAGGTGAATTTGTCCAGTATTAAATTTGGTATAACCAATCTCACTTTTTATATTATTTTAAATATGTATAAAAATGGTACGATGTTTGCTTGATAATTAAACTATTTCATACAACCAAAACATATACTCCCTTTTCAAAAAAAAAATTATGAATCAAAATAACTAATATATAAATAATTAATTTTACATAACTAATATCTACCCTACTAATAATATCTGCATAATTCTAAATCAACGGACAAACGACCCCTTAAAAGTGTTAACTACTTGTAGAATTAAACAATTGGGATTATCAATTTATCTTGTTTGGAGCACCTAAGTTTTTCTTTTTAGAAGTTGGGAACCCCTTTTTCTCCCTCATCAAGACAATTATAATAAAGTCTTGTTTCATTTTCAATGTGGGTTTAATTGGGTAGCTATGTTTCTTCCGAAACTCTCATCTTCCTTGCTACTATATTTTCATCAACTTAAATGAATCTTCTTTTTCCCCTCTCTTGAACAGTTTGCATTATTAAATTAAGCACAAAAGTTAGGTATTATTAAGTTTATTTTTCATACTCCTGGCCGGCTGGCCCATTTTTATATAAAAAAAAATTGTATGTTTTTTTACCACTAAGCCATACTTGTTTGTCGTGTAACATATAAAATGAAAAAATGAAGAGGTAAACTTCTTATGACATGGTGTGTTGATTAGTTTGCAGCACACCTCAATCAATTCTATCTCATAATTTATTATTGTACCAACAAGTTATTCCATAAAGGGATTGTTTCTTACTCTCTTTAAGTCCATATTAAAGTCTCCTTTTGATTAAGGAACAAGTAACTTAAAGATTAATTAATTTGTGATTAGTGATTTTAAAATTGTTATTTCGTTTTCAATATGAAATTAAAATGACATTACAATCTCTGAATTTCAAAATAAATTATCCCATAATTTTATCCCAATCAAATATGGGATAAATCTATCATAAAATTAATCTCAAGATTAATTATTCATTACCCCTCATTCTAAAGGAGCCGTAAGTGAATTGTTACTTTTTTTCATAATTCAAAATAAATGAATTATTCATAATTTCATTTAATGAGGTTCTTAACTTCTTATACTTTACCCATTCCAAGAGAATAATTTAAAAATAATCAAAAAAGTAATAGTGAAAAATTATCTTTCATTTATATCTTTAATTATTTTTCTTAAAAATATGTCATACTACAACAATTTACTTATAATATGAATTAGTGGGAGATTTATAGTTAAAATTACTCCTTCCAGCTCATTATACTTGGCCAAAATTAATACTCCTTCCGTTCCTATTTACATGTTGTTGTTACTAAAAATAGATGTTCCTTAATATTTGACGTTTTACAAAACTATTTCCTTTGTCCAATAATAGCTGTCTACAATTGACTTGACACATCCCTTAAGAAACAATAAATAATAGGGGTAACCGGGTAATATTACTATATTATCCTTTGACTTTATTAAATTTAATGTTTTAAAAAATGTATTAGATGATAAATTATCTCTTGATTTTCTAAATTGAACAAGTATTGTTGGATAGCTATTTTTAGTATAGTGGAAAACTATTATTGGACGGACAAAATAAAAGAACACTATTCTTCCTTTTTTATCCTTGAAAGTTGTTAGTCTTTGAAAGTATAATTTGACCAATATAGAAAAACTAAATGTTTAATTTATATTTATTAGTCAACTTAATTAATTAAAATAAATTAATTTATATTCATTTATTAAAAACTTAATTTAAAATAATAATAATCAACTTATTTAATTTCTTAAGGGCCCGTTTGACCATGCGATATGGTATCATGATATGGAATCATGATATGGTAACATGATATGGAATCATGATATGGTAACATGATATGGAATCATGAGATGAAATTGAAGTTTTGTTTGGACATGCGATATGAAATTTTTGTGTTGTATATTTTCTCATAAATATAAAAATCCCATAAGTTGTAAAACTATTAAAATAACCCCAATTGTTTGTTCAATGTTATCAAATAAACAAAAATTTATAAAATCGCATAATAAATTATTACAAAGTTATTTGTTCTCCACTTAAGTAATTGTTTCATCTAACTTTAATTTAATAAAAAAAAAAATTGAACATAAATTGTAGTGTACTAGTCTTTAATATAATCTTCCTGCATAATTTCTCACGTTGAACTTGCATTTCGATCATGTGACGAAAGCGAACCAACATTGTTACTTTGAGCCATTTGTTGGTCAATATCATCCGCAACTATATTTTCATGCTTATAGACCATAAATATTTCATCACTTTAACAATCGGTTGATGTGAGTTAAAGTGCCTATATGTTGGTGAGAATAATAAATTTTATGTCGGTGAGAATAATAAATTTTAAAAAGTAATGATGTGATTATAAATTTTATTTACATATGAAATAAATAGTTAGTAGATATAAATGTGGGGTTGTTTTAACAAAATATAAATTCATGGATCAATTTTTGTATTAAAATATCTTAAATCATGATATGAAATCACTATATAATTTCATATCATGGATTTTGGAGAATATGGAATCACATATCATGATATGGAATCATGAGATGGAATCAACGTAACATCGTATGTCCAAACGCTGATTCCATCTCACGATACCATATCATGATATGGTATCTCATGGCCAAACACCTACTAAGTAACATGAAAACTAAAATAATAAAGTACTCACTCTATTCCTAATTATTTGTTCATTTTTCATTTTTTAGTTGTCTCTAATTATTTGTCTATTTTTATAAATCAAGAAAGGATAATTTTTTTTTATCTATTATACTCTCAATTAATTAATTTGAAAAATGTAAAACTTCTCGAAACTCTCAAGTTTTTAATTTATCCACTTTATAATTAATACAAATAAAATATTAAACTCAATATGTTTATCATTATTTTTTTAATGAATATGTCAATTGAAAAGTAAAAGAAAATAATTAGGGGGGAGAGAACGTAAGTTAGTAGTATCATTCCAAGTCTACTCGAAAGTCATAAATTCTAATAACTAAGTTAGGTGGGTAATCTAGTGTAGTGTAGTCATATACTATATGAACATTGAAGAACATGTCCAGAAAAAAACAAAAGAAGGTGGATGTGATGAGGCATGTATAGGAACTTGCTTTGTATTACATGTGATGACTGAAGGCATGTTTTTTGTTTTTTCCCTCATTCTCTTTTCTGATAAACTTCTTTTTAGAATTGGAGAAAGCAAAAGTACCAACTACTCCTCCTAGTATAATAGTACTAGTACAGTAATAGCATTTATTCTTTTTCCGGTGGGAGAAAACAGCATCAAAACTCAGCAGATCTTTCATTATCCAAACCAAAAGGTCCTCCCTCATCTCTTTCACTAACTTATCTCATATTTCTATTCAAGTTTTCATGGAACTTTCTTTTTTCAAACATCCTGCTATTGTTATTATCTTTGACCCCAAAAAAGTAGGTCAAAGATTGCTTGCTTGGATCTTGTATTTTTTCTAAAATTGACTCCTCAAAACTTGTAAAATTCTATTGTTTGGTGCAAAAGAGCTTGGTTTTGAACAAGAGAAACAAGATATAAAGGTTTTTTTTTTTTTTTTCTCTTTCTATCCAATTTTTGGTGCAGCAATTAGGTTCCTATTAGTATACATGAGTATTTGATACTTGTATAGTGGTGTAGGCTCTCAATTTTCTTTATACCAGAACTTAAATCTACTACATCAATAAATTATTACCTTATAAAAAAGCTAATGTTTTGTGCATTCAACATCTCTCTGCTTTTTCTCGTACTTAGTATGCTGAAGTTAAAACTTTCTTGTACATTTGCTTGCTGTTGCATTTGACTTTAGGAGATGGTGATTTTGGCAGTTTTTTCTCGAATCTTATGTAAAGCTTTGTTATATAAATTTCAAATGCAAAAGTCAGATTTTTTCTTTTAACGAATTTCAAATGCAAAAGTCTTCATTTTAGTAGTTGAGCCTATTCAGTTATTTCTCATGTATCTTGGGTTTAGGGGAATAGAAAAAAGCTATGGAATAAAAGTGTAGTCATTTGATTAGTTGCATCAGTTTTTGGATGAAGCCTAAAGAAAGTAGTGTGGAAAGCTTCTTTTCATTCTCACATTTTCTAGTTATCTGAATCTGAGGCTTAAGCGTAAATTCTTCGTACATTGTACTCCCTCCGTCCCATTTTATGTGACACCATTTCTTTTTTGTTCCGTCCCAAAAAGAATGTCACATTTTCTTATATGGTAAGTATTTAAAGGTACAATTCTTCTTTCACTCCAATACATTTATGAGAAGAGAGAAAAGTTGACTATTTTTTGAAGGGTAATTTGTTAAACATTTCAAAGTCTTCGTTTATTTCTTGAACTCCGTGCTCAGTCAAATGTTGCCACATAAAATGTGACAGAGGGAGTAACATTTTTTAACTATTAAACAAATTTAGTTAATAAAGAAAAAAATGTTTCTACTTCTGCATTGTCTAGTACTCTTTGTTCTCTGTTGCTTGCTTCTCTTTGGAGGGATTCTGTGTTATAAACAGCTAGAAAAGAATGAAAGTCTGACAGTATGAGTCAGCGTTCTGTCTACTCGTCGGTCCTCACTACTCCTCTTGGATCTATTTCTCTTGCAATGTGAGCTCATAGTTGATAGCCTAATAGATACGTGCCCTTAGTATACAAAGAGCTGATTCAACATACTAGGTTGACAACTAATTTGCTTGTTTACTTCTTATTGGGTTGTAGTAAAAGGGTTGGTTGAGGGGAACAAATATTTCTTATTGGCTGGCTTTGTGCTCATTTAGTTGATAAGGAGAATATCTAGACATCACTATCTATTGGTGTTCTTTGATTTTGGTGGAAGCACTAATCATTAATAAGTAGTCTTCAAGTTATCATATTCAGTTTCTTATTGCTAGCCTGTCCTTGAGTGATCGTTATGTCTATGTCCTCTAAATTTATGTCAGTCTGCCTAAATCTTCCTTGTCAATGTGTGGGTTTTGCTCCCATTTAAACAGGTAACTCCAGTCTAGAGAGCTATAGTATACTACAGTAGCATATAGGTTTTCCATATATTTGGTGTAAAGCTTCTAGAGCATCGGTTTTGAAGAGGATGCTAAGTTTCTCAAAGAAAGGTGGCCCTGGAAAAGAAGGTCAATCTTTTGCTCCTTTGTTTGTGAGTTGCTCATCCATGTGGAACTCCAGTGACAAACCAGAATATGCTCCCTCTAAGAAGGTGCTGACCGGAGTGGAATCTGCATTGAAACATCACTCCGATATCAAGAAATCAGAATGCCAGTTCCAAGATCAGGATTCAATGTCTACTCTGTCAACTGGTCAATCTAATCATGTGGAGGCCGCAATGGGAAAAAGCAATACCGTTCTTCAAAATGTTGCAGTCCATCCAGGTACAAAATGAATGAAATTGAATGTAATCTCTTCTTAAGCTTCAATTCTCTTGGACAGGGTGCTCGCAAGTTAACAATTGAGACCTCACCTCCTGATATAAGTAATGTTAGATGAAATTATTCACCTTTGTGGTGAAAATCTCGGAATTTAAGTAACTCAAATAATGTTCTTATCAATATAATCCCAAATAGACTTTAGAAGGAAATTTTTAGCTTTTATATTTGTGATGCATATAATTTATACATATGCTGGCGGGCTAACATCAGTTATGTGATGTTCTTCCACAATAGGTTGGGGTGGAACTTATGAGGTGCAAGCAGAGAGTGGAACAAACGCATCCCGATTAGGCGAAAAAGACACCAACACTCTTCCCCAGCCGCAAGTGCATCATAATCATCCAACGGTCTGTAATCTTTTACTTATTTTCATCTTCTTTGTAGACTGGTCACTGGTATATCTTGATGTCAGTTTGTTACCTGCATTTCCATATAGTTACTGTCATTCAGCGATATTTATCTCTCTTTTTCCTTTTTACAATTTATCTTCCACTACCTCTGTGTTTACTTGAGTTTTGGTGTGTGTGTGTGTGGAATAAATTACTGTGAAGTTCAAAACATCTCTCCCTCTCCTTAAGTTCTTTTCTTTTGTTTCCTTTTCCTGTTCTTGCTTCTGGTGTCCTTACCCAGAGGAAGGAGAGTGATAAAAAAAATCTGGTT
The DNA here is from genome assembly GCA_035578085.1 of Solanum pinnatisectum. Taxonomy (NCBI): domain Eukaryota; kingdom Viridiplantae; phylum Streptophyta; class Magnoliopsida; order Solanales; family Solanaceae; genus Solanum; species Solanum pinnatisectum. The sequence continues at coordinate 185,155 of JAWPEI010000111.1, forward strand.
TCAGTGAAATTGCTCCATTCTTCTAAATTTAGTATTTTTCACCATTCCAAGTCACTACAACTCAGTAAATTACTAAGTGGCTCTGGTTGTTGGTGTATATAGGTTGCACCACATTGAAATTAAGTTTGTTTCGCTAAAGGAAAAAAAAGAAAGAAAGAAAAAGAGGGGAGAAAAGAGATGCATTATGTGGAGTGCACTTTAGCATTAAGCAATTCAGATGAAAAGATTACAAAAGCAAAATAACTTTTAAAATTAATCAATCACTTTTTTTTCTAGGCTTGTGTATCCTACCCTTTGACCGACACTTACTTTGGAAGGCTCGTGACTGCTTATGGATCAAATGCCATCGTAAGTAACCTTTACTACATGTTATTTACCTACAAATATTTATAAGATTGTTGTCTTGTCTCTTTTGCGTTTTCTTTTTTGATTCAAAATCCAAAATGTAAGGCTGGCTGGAGTGAAAAAAGGTCAATTTGGGCCTTGATGTTGCCAATGTCATTATGACTTTAGTTGCTCACATTCTCACCTTTTCATGTTCGGATAATTGTTGCATTTTCCGTGTGAATATGTTTATATCATCCTAAGAGGAATAGTGAAGCTAAAACTGGTCACCTTTGATGCACTTCTCTTGCTTCTATAATAACCTGAAAATGATCGTAGAGTAGGAGATAGCCATTTGGTGATTGAGTTCCAGTTTTTAAAGTTTATCAACTAATCAAGTATCTTTTTTTTTTTTTGTTGAACATTTCAACTTATCAAGTATCTTTGGACACTCTTTTTTACTAATTTTGTCTTTGTTTTCTCACTAACCTAGAGTTCCTGATACTATGAGATTCGTCAGCCTCTAACAAGCTGAAAGTAATTTAGACTGCATGGAATTATTGAAGTTACAATATTGTCTTACTGTATAATCACATCTAAAATACCGAGAGAAAGTGCTATTTGGCACGAATTGGCACCATTGTGCCTAAAGACAAGAATGCCCTTTTGGCTCCAAAACCACCTAATCTTTCCTTCCAAAAAACATAACTACCTTTGACTTTTATTTTTTATTTTCTTCCAATAAATCTTGCCCATTTTTGTGCTATATTGATTTGATTTTGTTCAATAGTGCTTGATGTTCACCATCCTATAAATTATAGAAACGTAATTAGATAAAAAAAAAATATAAATATCATCAAACAAATTTTCATTAACAAAAACATATATACATAACACATACATGCACCAGGCAATAATTGTTAAACAAAAACACTTAAAAATTAAAAAAAAGTTAAACTAAAACAAGTTTAAATAAAAGGACTTGACCCAATGTCCTTAGCACCAATGTGCCTTGAACCAAAGACTCTACTCATCCACCTACCGTTGCAGAGCTCTATGACATTGTTTCTTGTTCGATCATCCATCGATTGAGTCCCCTTTCTTTATCCCCTGAGTTGAATCAGCAACTCCATCAACAGTGACGCTATAACCCTGGGGTTACTGCGATAATTTTTTCATATAGGTCGAACATTTTTGTTAGGGGAGGTTCATCCATGAGAAGCATTATTTCAACCCAATGGTTACTTTTTCAAGAGATCACCCATTGAAGCAACTCGCTCATCTCCTGTTTCATCGTCTCGCAAAACTCCCTTTTTAGAAAATGTAATTTCTTTACCCCCTCTAGAGAGGTGGTGGAGCTCAGTGACTTTTGTTTGTTGTTGGGTTATTAGTTATCCATACTCTCACTTCTCTTTTAGTATTTATGAAAGAGGAAATAGATGATGTGAATGTTGAGGAAGAGAACTCACGTTCTATTCATATTTATATACAAATAACATGGAAAAAAAAATCGCCCTACCTAAATTTATATATATAAAAGTTTTTAATTAGTAGCAAATATAGTTATTCTAGTCTAATAGTAATGTGCTATATGTACGAAAGCTGGACTGTGTGTTCGAATCTAAACTATGATTTTTAAGTTTGGAAAGAAATTTTATCAAGAAATTAAATTAAATGAAATTTTAATAATTATTCAACGTTAATTGTTATTTAATGGAAAATATAATATTACGTGACAATTCTTAAAAACTTGTTATGTAAAAAAAAAATCAAACCAAAAATGGGCGGAACTGGATTATTGGCTCTTCATCTTCATCAGTAGTACTTGAGTACACCTAATAACATTATTTGAAAAAGGTTGATTTTTCTTTCACTCTTTTTAAAACAAATTAATTAATTAATGTAAGGTTATGTGTATATAATAGAGCTCGTTTGGAATGGCTCTAAAAAAGTAGCTTTTAGGTCGAAAATAAGAAGTCAAACTTAAATGACTTTTAAGTCGAGAAATAAAAAGTAGGGGGAGACCTACTTTTGGTTTTTGACTTATTTTAAGTCATTTTTTACCTTGCCAAACACTTCCTAACTTATTTTATGTCATTTTACACTTATTTTAAGTTATTTTTTATATTTGCCAAACACTTCCAAAAGTAAAAACTCATTTAAAAGTAGATTTGACTAACTGTTAAGCCAATCCGAACACCCTCTTAATTAATTTTCAACAAGTTTAATTAAATGTAACTACACATGTATAGATCAATTAAATGTAATTACACATATATAGATCAATTAAATTTAATAACACATATAAACATATATTAAATTTAATTACACATATACAACAATTAAATTTAATTGGTTCTTGATTACATTTTTCAACCGGTTTAATTAAGTTTAATTACACATACACATAAATTAAATTTAATTAAATTTATTTTTCAACATATTTAGAAAAATACAAACATAATATACACATCACCTTGTATTAATTAATTTGTTTTGAAAAGAGTGAAAGAAAATTCAACTCTTTTCAAATAGTATTAGTAGATGTACTCAAGTACTATTGGTGAAGATGAAGAGCCAATAATCCAATTCTATCGGATCTTTTTGCGTAACAAGTTTTAGGAATTGTCACATAAGATTATATTTTCTATTAAATAAACAATTAACGTTAACATAGCGCATTACCATTAGATTTGAACATGCAACACAATGTTCGTAACATAGTGCATTACCATTAGACTAAAAATAACTACATCTGCTACTGATTAAAAAACTTTTTTTATACAATTATTTAGCGCAAATCTTTTTTCATTTTATTTGTTTATAAATACGAATAGAGCGCGAATTCTCTTTCTCAACATTTACAACATCTTTTTCTCTTTCATAAATACTAAAAAGAGAAGTGTGAGTATGGAGAGATTATACTTTCTAAAAAAGAAATTTTGCGAGACGATGAAACATGAAATGAGTGAGTTGCTTCGAAGGCTGATCTCTTGGAAAAGTAACCATTGGGTTGAAATGATGTTTCTCATGGATGAACCTCTCCTAACAAAAATGTTTGACCTATATGAGAAGGTTGTCGCGGTAACCCCCGAGGTTACAGTGCCATCTTTGATGGAGTTGTTGATTCAACTCAGGTGGTCAAAGGAAAGGGGACTCGATCGATGAACAGTCGAACAAGAAACAATGCCAAAGAGCTCTAAACTATAGGTGGATGCAGCAGAATCTTTGGTTCACCCCACATTGGTGCGAAGGACCTTGGGTCAGGTCTTTTATTGAGACTTGTTTAACTTTGTTTTTTTAAAAATGTAAGTGTTTTTGTTTAATACCTGGTGCATGGGTGTTATGTTTTTGTTAATGAAACTCTGGTTGATTATATTTATGTTTTTTTCAATCTAATTACGTTTTTATGATTTATAGGATGGTGAACATTGAACAAAATCAAATCAATATAGAACAAAAATGAGCAAGATTTATATATTAGATGTAGGATTACTTGCTACATCAATATCCAAATCCACCACCTTTCCTAAATATGTTGTCACGAACTGATCTATTCCTGTTCATCTAAGGTCTTCCACGTGAATGGACTTTCCTCGGATTTCTGATGAATGTTATTACATCATCGTCTGAGTCTAGATCACCAACCGACGACCATGTCATCATTCCAATTTGAATATGCATTGAAATGACCATTCAAAACTTTGTTGAAGTCCACATATTTAGCGTTGTCCAATACAACATCAAAGTTCCTATCAAACCATTTCTTCAAGGAATTGTACTTTTTGTACTCGTCCATCATTGTTGGAAAGAATTTGCACAAGTGTGGACGAATTACATCTCTTTACCATCGGCACAAAACATACCTATCGTGAAGATTTTTAATCTTTTGGTGAGATATAGTCTTCAAAATGTGGCAACACACTAACCTTCACATTCAAAGTTCGTGCAATTGCATTCAATATATCGGTTGTCTGGTCGATAACAAATTGATTTCCATGAAAATCACTCATTATTGAAAAATCTGTTACACTGTACTTCTCAACTCCCTCCACTGCATCAAAATCAACATGTTTTTCTATTTCGCAGTGGTACAACGTCTTTAAATGCTCCACTACAAAGGCATCATAAATATGTCGAGTGTAGTAAGTTTGAATATGCATATCCCAATGAAACCCACTATTGAGTGGTGAATGTGTCTTTCGTGAGTCAACTTCTGCAGTTCCTTCTTGTATTTGTATCGCAAGGCTATCTAATATTGCTCAACAAACTACTTTAGAGAGCTTCGTCTGTTGATATAGCCATCAAAGAATGCATGCATTGACTCACCTCTTTGGGTGGACACCATATCAGCCCAAAAATAGTGCGTGAGAAAAACGGGGACCCATTTTTTCTTTTCCGAATATAGATTATGGAACCATTGCCTTTCTTCCAGCTCATATTTGGATGAATGCAACCCTTTTTCCCTCAAATTTGTCTATAGTGATGTTAAAAATTATTGATTTAAATTCGGCCTTGACAACCTTAAAATCCAACACACCCTTTAGCCTTGCAGGCAGCTTTGTCTTGATGTGCCAAATGCAATACCTATGGATTGTGTCTGGCAGCACCTCTCTAATTGCTGCCTTGATACTCTCGCATTGGTCTGTGAGGATAGCCGTTGGAGGTGCATTGCCCATTGCCACCAGCTATGTTGAGAACACAAATTATCCTTACTTGTGATCAAAGCGTAGCCCAAAAGAATGGTCTATTTGTGCTGATTCACACTAATGAATGATGCAAATGACATGCACCATTAATTCACAAGGTAGGTGGTATTGAAACAAACAACTCACGAAACTTCTCACGAAACTCCCGATATGCATACTTGCAATGTGTGTGAACCCACACTACATTGTGAAGTCTTGCACTATTATTTGTGTTGAAAATTCATCGTCCTTCATTTGCGTATCAGAAAAGGACTTTTGTATTGCTGCAGCATCACCGGACAATGTCCTCATCTTCCGTTGTTGAAGAATGTAATTTCGATAGTCTTTGAGAGTGTACCCCACTCTATGAGGACCACCGTCATCAACTTCCAACAGTCTTATGCTTTTTGATGGTCTTATTCTTGCGATGTCATGAGTTTCGAGACTTGTGGCAACTAAAAAAATGTGACATAGAAGCTTCCAATTGATGATTGTGCTCAGACACAATTGTTGTAACCCAACATGAACCATCAGGCATCACAGAGGAATTAATTTTGGCTTTGCAATCAACCCGTTTACTTGAATTCCTAGGGGTTGATTTCCTACTCTTATCGCAAGCAAATGATAAATACCTAGGGGTGTGCAAAAACCGAACCGAAAAAAGTGTTATTGGTTTATAGTTATTGGGTTAGCGGTTATTTAATGAATTTACAAAAAATAAATTATTGGGTTATCGGTTCCTTATTGGTTTTTTAATATTAGGTTATTGGGTTAACCGATAACCCATTAAGAATATAATTATTTACTATTTTAATTTTTAGTTATACATATATATAATATATTAAACAAAAAATATTAATATAATTAATAGTATATTAGACTAAAAATATAAAACCCTACGCAATAATTAACACTACTTAACAGTTAACTCTCCTCTCTACTTTTAGTTATTTAACCTTTAGGTTCTACTTTTTAGTATTACTTATTTACTTTAGTTAGTTTATAATTGACTAATATTAGCTTTTGCACGATTGTAAATATGTGCAATTTGATTAACATAATTCAGATTGTGTTTTTTTTTAATAAAATAAAGTAAGAACTTCATTTAGTTGAGTCTTTTCTTTATATATGATTTACTATAAGCATGGCCTCATTTGCTACTGTTTTGACTCTTGTCTATGATTTGATTTTATTTGATTCTCTTTATTGCATAAAGGGGATCTCGTTTTATATATTATGGTGATCGAAAATAGACTTTGTTGTGATGACCAAAATACAGCATGTTGGTCCCTGTTGTCCCGTTTGTGATGATTATTTCGATGTATGCGTATCACGTCAAATTATTGGATAAGTCATATATTTGTTTTGAAATCATTTTCTTATTGGTTAAACCGAAAATCGAACCGTTAAAGACCTAAAATCGATAACAAATATCTTATTGGTTTATTTATCGGTTTAGCATATTCAAAAATCGAAAACTGATAAACCGAACCGACCGATACACACCCCTAAAATACCTAGCGTATTCACCACTTTTTTTGTGTGAACTCTTTTTAACAACACCAAAATTAGTCAGATGACTATGTTCATAAAATGTGAAAAGAGATTCAGCACTGCCAAATACCATAACTACAACGAGGCCTTCAATATATTGTTGGTCTGAAAAATTGTCATCATGCATTGCATCTTCATCTTCAATCCACTCATCCTCAAATTCATATTCCTTTCCGCCTGAAACACTTAGAGATTCGTCTTGCTCCGGTTGATTCATCTCTTGATGAAGCAAGTTTGGAAGATCTTCGTCCTCATTGTTAAAATATGCATCAGGGCCATCACCATTGCCACAATTTGAATGTTCATCATGTTCATTTTGGACAACAAACTATCACCGTCACTTAACCCCAAATATTATTCAATATTTGAGTTAATTGACTATTATCATTATTGGGATCATTTTAATATAATTATACAGCTTCTATTTACAAATGGACGAACAAATGGATCAAAGACTTAAAATAAAAAATAAAATAAAATGGGTAAAGGAGGCTAAAATCAGAATGAGAGATAAAATGGTTTAAGGAGAAAGTAAAGATATTTGAAGAAAATAAAAATAAAACTTAACTTAAAATATTGCGATAAGACACTAGTACCCCCTAACTATGACCGAAATTCAAAGACACACTTTAACTAAAGTAAGGTTCTATTACCCCTTTGAACTTATTTTTTTTGTAATTTTGAACACCTTTTTGGCTTACGTGGCCTCCAAACATTTTCCACGCGCCTCACTTAAGTGGAGTCACGGAGTGTGTCAAGTAAGCCAAAATGTATACAAAATTACACAAAAAATTGAGTTTAGGGGGTAATAGGACCGTTTTATTAGTTAAGGTGTGTCTCTGGGATTTCGGTCATAGTCTAGGGGGGTACTTGTGCCTTATCCGTAAAATATTTTGCGAAATACAAAATAATCATAATTTATATAATTTAGGATAAAATAGTTAAGTTCAAGAAATAAGTTAGCTCATATGAGTTCGATTTAGAGAAGCAAATGAAATTAATTTTACATATGCTAAAGCTCAACTTGGATCCTAAGAGACTATAATCTCAAAACATTCAGTAAAATAGAAATTAGAAGAGTTTTCATTCATGCATTTGTTTGATTTTTTTAAAAATAAAAATTCTAATATACAAATTAAGAAAAATATTCCCATTTAACTTCTCGATACCTTTTTCTACTTTAATATTGTAGAAGTCTATAGAAAGTGTCAAATTGATAATACACACAAAAAAATTGAAAAATGATAAGAGATGTATAGTCTAACTTCATTCAAAAATGAAACTGGAATTTTTATATAATCAAATTCAAAAATCATTTCGTAGATTCTGTTGAATTGTATCGAATTTAGGCCAAAGATTTATCATTTTTATGGGATTAAATCCCGAGTTATTGCGAAGTAAAAAACCGATGAGATTATGGAAGTAAATATGCTTGGACCCACATGGTAATGTGGGGGTGCACGTGCACCCGTTAACTTCGGGGAAAATCATGTATATATATGTATATCTATCTTGAGAAACTGACATAAACTAAATATAATTAATAGTGCCCCATAAAAAGTATGAAATGGTGCTTTGTACCAGTGGTACAAGCTAATAGATCCACCCAGATGACCAGGGTTCAATCCCAAGTAAAACCTTTTTTTTAAAGTCTTTTTTAGCTTAATATTGGTGCACCCGGTTTTTTCAAATCCTAGGTTAGCCTCTAGGTACAGGTACCCTTTTGCTTAATGTCGTTTGAGCATTTCCTGGGAGCACGACATGGGTTACTTCAGCGCCGTAACGAGGAGTGTCATTAGGGGTAAAATATGTCATGCTTTCTCAGTCGAGGTCGAGCGTATCACAAGGGGCTTGCCTAGTGCAATTTACCTCTCTTGTGTGGTTTGCGGGCCATCATAGTGGAGTAGATTTACTTTGTGCGCAATTGAAGGGTAGCGGTTGAGTGTTACCTTGTCATAAAAAAACGGAAATATTGGAAAAAACTGTTGGTGTTTTTTAAAAAAGGGACAGCACAAAGAATTGACTGAAATATCTCTCTATTTTTGTTAAGCATAATAAGGCTTTAAATAGCCAACTTGATAACATAATGCAGAAAATCTGTATAACAAAAATTCAAAAAAAGCTATTAATCTCAACAATTAAAACAACTTAACAAATATTTAAAATTCAAATTCATCCTAAAGCTAGGTAACTTATTATGTTAAAAAATGACCGCAATAACTAAAAGCAAACTCAACAAAAACTTACTTAATATAGATAGAACAGCATTCTCCGACTTAGAATCGAATTCATACCCGGCAATCTACGATCTACCCAGCGTTTCTTTTTTTAAGTAGACTTAAAAAGGAAAAGTAAGACACAAAATTGAGAGAGATGATGCACCAAAACAGATAAGAGTATCTTTCTTAAGCACAAGAAACCAAAACAAATCTCATCTGTAGGGAAACAAATGATGCACCAAAACAGGTCTCTTTGATGATGTCCAGCGTCCTTTTACCATGTGAACTTTGTGATTTGCAAATCCTATCGAATGGAACACACAACTAACTTATGCCATCTCTTCTGAGCAACTAGCAGTTGTTTACGCCAGTTGTTCAATAGCAGAGTGTAGCAATTCATCCAGTCATCTTAATTACAAATAAAGATCCCTTCTTCTCATTTAATGCTTTGTGGAGCTCCTTGATTTCAACTTAAATGAAAAACTAGAATTTGTTTCACTTGGAAATGCATTTGTTGCTGTTAATATGTAACTCTTTCCGATGTTGGCCTTACTAGATTTATCCTCAAATGGTTGGTGTCACCTCTACAAGAGTTGCACTTCCTCTTGAATGCACAGAGAGCTTGCCCATTTATGTGAATGCGAAACAATACAGTGCTATCCTCAAGAGGCGACAGGTCCGTGCCAAGCTAGAGGCTCAAAATAAGCTTGTCAAAGACAGAAAGGTACGTCCATCCAGTATAATACTCTTGCACTAGCTGACAATTAAATTGTGGTCTTATCTCATCTTTTGTATGACAGCCATATCTTCACGAGTCTCGACATCACACGCAATGAAGAGAGTTAGGGGTTCTGGAGGGCGCTTTTGAACACAAAGAATATGCAGCAATCTAAGCCTTCATCTCCAAAGCACAATAGAAAGATCTTCAAGCGACAGACAGGTGGCAACTTATCTAGTTCCATGGTTCAGCACTCAGAGAGTGGTAGTTGGGGGACTTCCACCCAATCTAGTTCTGATGTGACAAGTATCTTCAGTGGCGATAACATATTTCAGCAACCAGAGTTTAGAGTCTCTGGCTTCCCTTTTCACATGCAGGAAGCTGAAGACTTCATGCATGTTGGAACCTGACAGCACACTTGTGTTATCCATGGTGGCTGTGCCAATACAGGCTGCATTACAAATGCATTCTTATTGGTGCACACAAATGGATAATCGGCAGTTCATCCTTGGCTATGTTACTCTTCCTTTTCCTGAATTAAAATCATTAACACTTTTTCCTAAAGCTTTGGTCGTGGTGTGGTGTGGTGTGGTATGGTTTATGGTTCATGGTTAATGAGAAAAAGAGCGCAGGTTGGTGCTGCACATCATCAAGAAGGGCAAGGAAAAGAGAAAATATATTGTTCTTAATCAGAAACAGTGGAGATTAAGGCTGTATTCTCCTTTTCTTGGTCGAGCGTGTATGTATCATCTTGCACTTCTAAATCTGTACTTGTTACTATCATTTGCATTTGTGGTTATCATTATACTGTGCTATGTATTGTCTCATTGTTAGTATGTTTAACTCAGGCTTTGTGCAACAAGATGAACTTATTGAATCATTTTCATGCAAAATACATAAACTTCTGAGGTTATACAACATGCATTGCTCTAACTACACAGAATATGCTAGGCATTCCATAGAGAAAGCATATACTTAAAGATGACTAGATAATAATTTTTTTTGGATCTCACTTATTCTTCCCTTGCTTTCTAACCCAAACTAGAATGCAATGATTAAATCACTGACCATCAAATTGTCTAATGCATTTTGATACAAATTCTTCAACATTTTTGTCAGATGTTCCACCTTCTTGAACAGCTTCCTTAGCCAAATCCTTCCATTTGAGTGCATTCTTCTTCATTTCTTTCCCTTTCTCTCCTTGTAACACTATACTCACACATTCCTCAATTTCTTCTCTTCCAACAATCCCATTCTCATTAACTTTAACTCTCACCCCTACACTCCAAACATCTTGTACAAATTTTGCATTTGTTGTTTGATCAGTCCATTGTGGCATTACAACCATTGGCACTCCAAAAACCAATGCTTCAACGGTCGAATTCCATCCACCATGTGAGAAAAAACAACCAATTGCCTTATTAGATAACACTTGTAATTGTGGACTCCAATTTATTACTAATCCTTTCTCCGAGTTTTCCTCAGTGAATTTTTTGGGAATTTCCGATTCTTGGGAAGTTTTAACCACCCACAAGAAGTAGCTATTAGTTGCTTTTAATCCCTCAGCAATTTCTTCCATTTGTTTGTCATCAAAAGTAGACATGCTACCAAAAGCTGCATAAACAACTGATCCTTCTGGCTTAGTATTTAGCCAGTTGATACATGTTGAAGAATCCACATGGAATAGATTGAGACCATACTCAATGTCATTTTCAACTCTATTGTCCATATAGAACGATGGTAACGTCGGCCCTATGGTGGACAATGGGCTGATTTTTGACATTGTGTCTGCTACCTGCAATAAATATATTAATGAAAAATAAAATTAACTTATCTATAGAGATGATATTGATTTGTTTACTCTATTGACTACTCCCTCCGTTACTATTTACTTGCCAAGTTTTCATTTGGCACTCCTATAAAAAAAACAATGTAGTGAGTTTATCATTTTGTTCCCTATTAATTGATAGGTTCCAAACATATTTACTTAATATATTTTTCAAAGATATTAGCTCAATGTTAATAATTTAGGGTATAAAAGGAAAAAAAAATGTCCTCCTTTGATTTGTCAAAAATAATAAGTAAAAAGAGAAATCAAATTAGAAAATATTTGACAAGTAAATAGAGATTGAGGAAGTAGTATTAGTGTATTTTAGGTAATGTAAGGTCTCCAAAACATCACATGTTGAGTTTAAGTGGTAGGCGAAATATTGGACTAGTTTAGGTATTTGGCTTACCAAATTTTATATTGTTATCATATAAAAAAGGAAATATTACCTACATACACAATTTATTTTATTATATTTTTTAAAATTTTCTATCATTTGAAAAAATTATAAAAATTCTTATTTTTTCTTATTTTTGGATATATTACTTTATGCAATGTATCAATCCAATACATCACTTTACACAATGTATCAGGACGTAGGTGATGTATTGAAATGTTGAGTGATGTATCCGAAATCGAGACGCGATATATTGAGATGTTGAGGGACGTATTTGAAACCGAGACATCATGTGTCAGGACGTTTTGGGATGTATCTGAAACCGAGACGTGATGTGTCAGGACATTTTGGAATGTATTCGGATTTCACCAAATTTAAGAGATTTTTGTAATTTGGAAAAGAATAGGTATAAGATGTAATTAGCTCTTAACAATATGAGATTTGTGTACAATTTCTGCATCCACAAGGGGTGGAGCCAACCTTTTAATCACGAGTTCCGTAGAATCCATGTTAATTTTAACTCAAACTGTATATTTATGTTAAGAAAAAAATAATTTACATAAATCTCATAGTGTTAGGAGCTAATTACATTATTTTTCTACTATTTTCAAAATTACAAAAAATCTCTTAAAATTTATAGATTACGGATACATCACTGGACTTCTGCATACATTAACAGACGTCAGGATACATAGGGAAGGGTTGTAGCCGAGAGGGGGGGGGGAATGTATTAGAGAGGAAATATGACATCCAGATATATAAGGGAGAGATGTATTCGAGAAGGGGATAGGGGTGTATCAGCGAGAGGAGAGTAATGTATCCGAGAAGGAATTTTTGATTTTTTTTAAATAATTAAAATTTTTTGAAATTATGGTAAAATAAGACGTACATTTAAGTAATTTTTCCTAACCAAAAAAAATCATCTAATAGGTATAAATCATGTATCAAAAGCCTAGACAAAAATAATTATAATTCAAAACACATGAACTAATTAAAATCTGTCTCCTTTCTATAATACTGAAAACTTTCCTTTAAAAGGAGAGAAGGATGGTGCATATTCAAGTGAATTGAACTATGCTAAAATTCATTAAATAGACAAGAAAAAGAAAAAAAACCTTATAAAGAGCTCTAGTTGCTAGGGGATTACCCATAAATAGTAAGTTAGTAACTAACCTCAGCTTCCAACTTGTAGAATGAGTTCACAAATACATAATCAGCTTTGTCCACATTTGTAAATTGATTCAACACCATTTCAAAATAGGCTGGATACGTTCCATGTACGTAAATAAACGAAGGCATATCTTGGAGTTCGAGCTCTGGTAATCCCGATATCTTCACCGGAGTCAAAGATATCGGTAACGTTAATTTACCATGATGAACATAATAGTAAATATAGTTCACCGCACATGCTTGAGTGAAAAAACAAGCCCCAATTAAACCATGTTTTTTAGCTACGTTTAAAGCCCATGGCATGAACGCATCATACATGATGCACGTAATAGGAAACTCCGATTTTTCATATTTCTTAATAAGATCCGCTAGGGATTTCGTGCCGATTTGCTCAAAACGTTCGAGGTAGGCGGCTACGCTATCAGCATCAGCGTAGCCACCTTTATTGAACCCATCAGAAACGGTGTCTATACCGACGATACCCGGATTTGGATGTGTTGAATTAGAAATGAAGTTTGTGATGGCTAAAGTGGTTTTTAGACCTTTGGAGACTAAACGTTTACAAAATTGAAGCATAGGGTTTATATGGCCTTGGCTTGGGTAAGGAAGAGCCAAAATATGACCTCCATACTTTTTATTTTTTGTTACCTCCATACTTTCTTCTTTGTTTCTCTTTGTGTTGATTAAGTTTTTCCTTTACTTGTCACTTGATCGAGGAAACGATATATATAGAATAAAAGAACTAAGCATAAAGAAAGATTATCCCCCTCTCCCCCCCCCCCCCCCCTGTTCCCCCGGCTCTTATTTTTGTCACATGGTTGGTCCCTCCATCTCATTTTTTATATATGTCACTCCCTGTCTCAACTTATGTGATACTTTTTAAATTTTGAGATTTAAACAAATTTATTTTTATCGTAAATTTTTCATATATCTTTTAATTATTTTGAATTGCTAATTATTGTGACTTATAATACTTTTTATCATAGTTTACAAATATATAAATTTCATTTTAAAAAAATTAAAGATTCCACGCGTAAATTTTCAGTCAAACTTAAACTGTTAACTCTCGAAAAATGAAAAGTGTCACATAAATTGGGACTGGGGAAGTATAAATTATGAGAGTCAAATTTTTAAATGTTTATTATGAATTCAAATATAATTTTTAAATATAAAATTTATATATATCAAAACAATGGAAACATTTTTGAACTTAGCTTAAATTATTAGTTTAATCCTCAAACTATTGACAGCCATAAAAATATCTCTCTATTTGACTAATGAAACTAATTAGATACACCTCTGATCTAGCACATGACATAGCAAGTAGTCTTAAACTCTTGTAGCACTAATAAAAAATGATCTTTAGCGGCAATTAATTAACGATAATCGCTCAATTGCAGTTAAATATTTATTTTTAGCGGCAATTAGCACTCTTTGTATATGTCCCTAAAGCCTTTAGCGACATTGAATCTAATGACACTTAACTAATGCCGGTAAAGACTTTAGCACTCTTTATTAATGTGTCTATTTATTGTCATCTAAAAGTTGTTTTTGTTGTAGTGTAGGAGCATGAAACTCTTAATTAAAAGTCGAGAGAAGTGTTGAAAATATCTCTAAACTTGGCGAATATTTTGAGGTGTATTTCACTAATGTTAAAAGATCGGGGGTATATTTAGTTTAGCTAGTCAAGTAAATGAGTGTTTTTAAAGTTGTCAATATTTTGATGATGAAACTAATAATTACATGGAGTTTAGAGATGTTTTCAATACTTCTCTCTATTATTTTATTATAAGTCATAATAATTACTTTCTTCGTTTAAACAATAATGAACTACTTTTTTTTTCTGTTTTTTTTTTATAAAAAAAATGACCACTTTTTTTGACAACTTTAATATCAGTTTTCTACGTGTCATGTTTAAAACTACAATATTCAAGTATATTTTTTTTTT